>VYZS01009648.1:43120-71181 GCA_013400695.1 Neodrepanis coruscans | reverse complement strand
CATATTTACGACACATCTTCATATAATATAAACACAATGGGAACAGCAGTTGCCTGTGGTGAGAAACTTGATTAATGACAGGAATTCAGATTCTGTTTGGCAAAACAGACTGCAAGCAGCAAGCTGGCACAGGTAACTCTATCCTGGGAATAATGTAAGGGCATCCCTATTCCGGGAACTGCCAGCAGAGGGCAGGAATGTCTGAATGAACAAAGCCCCACAGCGAAAAAGCTCTCACTGCGCTAAGTGACCTCAGGTTATCAGTCTGTATACGCAGCTTTATCCTGAGCCTTCCTCATATTTGTAGCTAAGCCTCTGATCCCTCAGTTAGAAGGGCACGTAACAACTAACAACATGTTTGAGAGTCAGGACATAAATTCAGGCTGGTTGTGCCTTCTGCCAACCAGAGTAATGATTACAGGGAGACACTGGCAGAAAATCCTGTTTTAAACCTTTATTCCCAGATTTGCAGAAGAATAAGGAAACTGCTCAAATAATAGCACCAAAAACTTTAAGGAAGTATGCACATAAATTGCTGCTACTCCTTATTCCATCTCCCAGCCTGTCCCAAAAGCCCCCTTTCCAAAAAGTCACTCTTACAGACAGACATGCATCTAATCACTGGGCTAATTCCTTGAGATTTGGCCTCATTTTTTGATTAAGGGGGGCCAGCTGTTCCTTTGGGACTTTGTTGCAGTGAGCATTTCCAAAGGAAAAGACCACAACATCAAACCAATTAAATTGTCAGCAGCAGTCCTTCTGCAGTAATATCCCAGCTAATGCTGCAGGATTTCTTCAATGCTTTAATGGTTCTTTGAAATAAATATTAACAGAAGTAAACATTGACACATTAATCACTCCTTCAACCCTTTTGCATGGGCAAGGCAAACCTATTCAGACTGATGAAACAGTGCCAGAACATGTTCACACACTCTGCTCTGCTCTATATACTGCTTGTGTAAGCCTCTTGGTGGTTGCTCAAGACAGAGGAAGGTTGTCCTGTCCTGATGAGACACAAGGCAAGACCTGTCTTTTGAAATTCATATCCTGTTTCTGGTGAGAAAACAAGTTCTTGAGCAGGACAATCAGGTTATTGGGAGCTGAGACAACATTTCAGAAGGACCAGTTGCTTGGACACCTCCTCTCCTGAAATTCACACCTGAGTAATTGTCACCAAGTAAGGTCTCCATTTTTTTTCTGCTTTGTTGTTGAACCCACAAACCCTTCCATCCTCCATAATATCCCACAGTATTTGGTTTCCACTATGTATTTATACGTGGCAGATACAGAAGTCCTTGAGAACAGGCATCCTGACACAGAAGGAAAGCCAGCTGGGCCAGCTCTACGTAAGTGTTCAACATACTGAGACCTTTGGCCGTCCTACATGAGCACATTCAACACGTTTAGATCTTTGTCCATTATACATGACATCATCCAACATTTTTAGACCTTTGCCACTGTATGTTTCATCTGCACTGATGTTGCTGTGTTGGTGAAATGCCCAGTTTGGATGCAGTCCTGCCAATGGGTGGCCTTGCCCAGGACCAAATGAGCCCAAGACACCACTGCACTTACACTCACCATTCTACTGGCAAACTCTGCTGTTTCCAGTAATATAAACTTAGTCTATAAAACCAAGGTTTTGCTCCCTAAAAACTTGCCTTCTCTCGGCTTGACATTGTTCTTGGGAAAATAATAAACAGCCTTTTCCACCTGCCTGCTGAATGAATAAATGTTAGAGTTTTCAGTTACTGACTATACTTTGAGGGGAAAAAAAGTTATAAACTGCATGTGACTGTACTGGGATGACACTTGCTATTGGCAAAAGGCGCTTTTCCTAAATTTTAATTACTGTATATAGCTGAGAGGCTTTCAGATAGAGGCAACATCCAAAAAACACAAGGGCTTTGAAGGTATGTTCAGGCAGATTAAGTGGATTGTTTTCCTTTTTGATAATTGTCTTTTTTGCATTTTCCTAATTAAAAAAACCAGAATTTTTCCCGTTTCACCTACTTAATTTTATGTTTGCCAGGCTGGATTTCAAATATAACCAGAAAACGGACATTTTCCATTGTGTCTAATTAAAATATCAGGATGGCTATCTGTTGTTATAAAGATGTTAAGTAGATGAAGTAATTAAAGGCAAACAGTTGCCAAACACAGTGACATTTCAGACACCTCAGGCTAATTGTCTGAGCAGTGGCCTGGCAGATAGACCAGAGAAGCTGTCAGGGACCGCACACTCTGCTTAAGCAACTAGGACACCTGCCTTATGCTCCTGATTCACACCCTGGATTTTCAAATTATTCATTTGAATCAGCTGTAAATGAGACACATAGCAAAATACGTCCTACTGACATGTTTATTTAAATTTCAGATTAAATCGCCCTAAAATCCTGGCCAAATAACCTTGAAATGATATATGTACGTCATTTGGTGATTGCCTATATTAACAAAAATATTTTCATTACTGCATAGGGAGGAAAAACTTGCTAAAATATTAAAGGCAGATCTTCTCAGTTCTGCATAGCCCATAGCCACCTAATGAGCTCCATGGGATTGTGTTGCTCTACGTAAAGCGTGTGCAGCCCTGACAGTGCCCCATGGACTCCAGTATCAGGCAGAGACAGCAGACACACCTCAAGAGCACTCAGAGAACTGATAGGAAACATTAGCAGAATGTTGTCACTTAGGAAAACACTAGACAAATAATCACAATAGATTGATTATTTAGTTTACTGAACAGATCCTTACTACACAGCCCATCTCAGCAAGCACATACAAAGCAGCAGCACTGTGTCAATGTGTGTTCCACACTGATGTTTTATTTATGTGCTTCCGCAATCTCTCAGGCAGAAAGGAGTCTGGAGGCATAACCACCACTTGATGGTGTCTCTCCCAGATTTAACACACACCAACATTTACAGCTGTATTCATCAAACACCACTAGACCCCAGACACATTTGAAATCTGTAGGTAGGATCTTCCCTTGTGGCCTGTCCAGCAATTTTCTGGAGGAAACACTGTATATCCTGGAATGGATACAGAAAATAAACAAAAATACTGCTTTTAACTCACAATTAATGTTTTGCAACTACTAGCATTTCCCAAAGAGTAATAGGTGGCACTAGCTGGAAATTCTGTACTTAAACAACAGGCAAAACCCCAAAGCCATAAACATTACTAATGAAACAATTTTTTTTCCATGACAAACTTTTTTCTTCTTTTGTTCACCCACATCTCCTGAATTAGCAGTAGTTCCAACATGTACTTACAATTTATGCATGGACTAGCTTGCACAGACTAGTTTCACTGACTTCAGAAGAACTACTTTGTTAAAACAAAAAATATGGAAACAGCATAATAAATGGAAAACACAGTTGTTGGAAGGAGAGTAGCTATAAATACTGTAAACACTATTTGCCTAGTTCACTTCACTTTGACTTTTGCAAGAAAAAGCCTTACTGTAAAACAGTAGCCCTCAAGCCACAGTTATTTTGCCCCAATTATCTAAGGGAAACGTTTTAGGATCATCTATATTTTTTTCTATATGGCAGTGAATTCAACCTGAAAGAACTCATGTTAGGAACATACTTGTCAAAATTAAAAGAAACTCCATTTTTTACTAACAATTTTTGTTACCAAAATGACATATATCTATATATAGGCATCTATAGTGTAGTCTAGCACACTTCAATTTCTTATTAAAACTGTTTCTGACTTAGAATATATATTTATGTATCAATATCTGCTGATGTTATACATTATTAGGCATCAGGTAACCAGAGCACAGTGAAAAATTTGCATTTCACTGAGAAATTCAGGTATTTTTAGCATCAGCAGACCAGATGGGAACTGTAAGTATCCATTTCTCCCACCTCCTGCTAGCTTGTAATCCCTCAATGCACATTAAAACTCACTTCCTATTGAAGTTAATTGGCTTTGCTGGTGTATGGCACTGAATAGAGACCTCTTGCTTTGGTGGGTTTACAATTGTCACTGCTGTGTTGCACTCTCAAATGGCAGCTGAAGTGCATAAGGACAGCAAAAGAAAAGGGAGAGCACTGAGTTGCTTTTCCATATCCAGGTGGTAGGAGCTTTAGTGGAAGCCTTGCACAGCCCTCAGGTGAGGAGCTGACCTGCAGCGAAGGCGCACCACAACCCTCATTTTATTCATTTACATTTGCGAGTTGTTTCCCTGATGACAGCAGTGAACACTTGTTCAAACCTTTGCAGCAACACCCTAAGCTGTAATTTAAATACTGGCAGGAGCCAGTATTTGCAAGTATTACCTGAAACAAACAGAGCTTCCCTGATGTGAGCACTCAGGTACATTGGAGCTCACTGGGCTGAGCTTCTGTCTTCATGCTCTGGCTCTTCATTGCCACTGGCCGTGGGACCTGAGTCATCCTCCCTCAGCAGTGGAGGGCTGTGCTGCCTCCACCGCAGGCCAGACACCCCTGCAGACCCCCACACCAGCAGTTAAAATTTTGCTTCGTGGAGAAGAGGAAATCTGGGATGATTTTCCCACTGTGGCAGTAGCCTGGAGCACCTCAGGCTGCCCAGCTCAAGGCACTAGAGCACACTGCTGAAGGTCATTATTCTGCTGCCAGAGCTCCTTTTATGCAAAAAGAAACTTTCACAGCACCTGTACACAGAGCTGCAAATCTCTAATTTCATCTAACTCAAGGGTCACAGGACATCATTCCAGGGGGAGCCCTGGGAGTGTCTGTACACCCTGCCTTCCACTGTGATCTCTTTCTCCAGGCCATGGGCCTCCGCAGCAAAGTGACTGCCTGCAAATGGGCCAGTCAGTAAAGATAAAAAAACAGTCCTGTAATCAAACTCTTAGTTCACCTCTATGTCTAAGTACCCAGACAAAAGCATGAAAAAAAGCTAGAGCTTCCTTCTGTACCAACTTCAGTGAGAAAGTGTTCTTTTGGAGCCTTGAGTAAAAACGACAAGGATTTGTCAGTACATTCTCATAAACTGTCATCTAACAACCTTTAAGGCTAATCACTGAAGACATGCTAAAACAACAAAATAATCATCTACAAATAAAGCACTCACACTGGGGAGACAGTGGTTTGGGGAATGAGCATTCCAGAGGTGGCAATTTGTGTAGAGCAGCATAAACATTCCACGACACATGTATGTACATGGATGGCTCTGCAGATTCCTTTTACTAGATTTTTTTCCATTTCAAGTCTAATTTAATAGAAACTGTAATAGAGATACTGGTGCCATGGGATTTGCTCCAAGTTGTAGCAAAGGTATAGTTAGATAATTAAGAAAACATATATGGCTTCTAACAATGCTTGGAGAGGTGTGATGTGTTACCAGCATGTCCTTTATTACCACAATATGTCTAAATTGTTTTTCCTAAATAGTAGAATTAAATTTTTAACATTACCTTAATTTCTCACTATACCTTGTCCGCCACCATTACTGAAGATTCAGAGAAAGGTTTAGGATATTTCTCTTCTGTCCTTTGTGGCAAGTGAAGTGGATATAGAGTATTTAACAAAAGAAAAATCCATGGAAATTATCCATTTAAATATATCTTTCTATTAAAAAAAATGAAGTGTTGATGCCCAACTAACATGACATGCACCTATCAAGGATTAACCTAAATAACCTTCAGATTGCTCTGCCCTTACCTTTGCATTCCTGAGAAAGTGTATTATCCCACACAGAAGTAGCTACCAGAGATCAAATACAGAAAACACATTTTCCTTGTGATTTGGAAAAAGCTTCCAAAAAACAAGAGACACAAAGCTGATTAATCCACAGCCGACATGATCAAGTGAACTTCCTTGTTCGTGGACTTGATTATGATTAGGAACAACAGTTAAAACATTGCTTTTGCTGTGTTTCACACTAATTGTATTTCCCCTGTATTTATTTCAGGGAGAACATTCACTGATTATTAAAATAAAAAACATATTCCAGGAACATGCAAAGTCCTCATAGGGGGTAAAAGCTTTAGGAATTAAATGTTTGTCTTTAACCTTTATTCTTGCATTTTAGTAGATGTACTACACCAATGTATTTCATATTTATAACACTGTGCATAGACATACAGTTAACTGTTTATGTCCTGTTCATTTAAGTGTATTCCATACACCTCCTGCTTTTGCATCCTCCAGTCTTGGTTCCTAGATGTAACTTTTAACAAATCATAATTTAGTGGTGTGATCCAAATCCTTGCCCTTTTAAATCCAGAACATGAACTTTTCCCTCTGGCATTTATGCAGTCGCTTGACCTCATCAGAGAATCTATTCATTCTAGGTCTTCTACCAAGAGCCTAACATATCCTTGTTGGAACTTCTGCCTACTTTTCTACCTGTCTTTTAGCTTTGATCTTCTGACTCTCCAGGAATATTGCACATGAAGCTTTCAGTGCATGCAAGTTCACCTGCAAGACACTGCTGAGATCTGACACTGCTGATCTCTTTGTCACTGCCCCAGACAAAGGGAACAAAAATGATACATTTGCACACATTTGTATGTGATGTATGCATCTTTGATAATTTTTAATGATTGTTCTTGGTACAACTATTTAGTATTGGTCACTGTGCACAGAAAGTGTTAATTATCTCTGTTAGAAACCAGACCAACTCCACCAAAGGACAAAGCTCCAAAATCAAGAACCTCATTCAACTCTTACCCTTGAACTGTATCAAAGGGTCTGAATTACTCAGAGCTCCTAGATGTCTAGGAAATACCCCAAAGTGGAGATTGTCGTAACACTGACTCAGGCAACCTCATTTATGCATGGGGCTGGTGCAGCCTGTTGAAAGAGTCTTAAGACCAGGGAACAGTGATACAGTCACAGCTATAACTGAGACATGTTGGGTCCCACCACCCCTTGCCTAAATCCTGCTACATTTTGAGGGAGAGACATTGTTTGCATTTTACGGAAACAGAAGGATCTATTGGATTTATTAGGTTAGTCATTGGAAGATTAATTTCCAAGTGCAAGGGACACTACAGAGATGGACTGATACAAAAATAAGGCTTATCGTTTCTGCATCCCCTGAGTTAGGTGAACCCATGTTCTTAAGAGGAATTTATTTTGATTTTCAGTACTTTTAAAAGCATGGAAAAGATTAAATCTGCCTTTTTACCACTATAAAAGATAAATCCTCATTTAATATGTAATTATTCACTGAGTTCCAGCTACAAATTGCATTAGCTGTTTATGCAAACAGAGAACATAAGTCATATTATGCAGGTTCTTAACCTGATGAATATTTAAGATATTTTACTAAACTGAAACTTTTCTACGCGAAAGGGTTGAGTGGATTATGCATTTACTAATCTTTCAAGTTTCAAAACCAGAAAGGGTTTGATTTTTTCAGGGTAAAAATTTGGAGCTTTTATAAAGATTCACGAAAATCTATAAAACAAAAGGGTAAAACAGAAGTACAAAATGACTAGGCAGTATGCAAAGTTCTTAAATGGTACACAAAGATGAAAACACACATCGAATCCAGGACCAAAGTACACTTAGGTCAACACAAACAGGCCAATTAAAACATAGTGGGTCACTAAGCTTTGCAGGAAGGAGTGCTTAGCACAGAGATCAGGTTCTGTATTCACTATTTTCTGCCAAAGTTCATCAAAACTTTGGCAGTGATGTGTGGCAAGGCTACACGGGATGAAGGGAAGACTCCAGTTTGCACCGATATCTCCTCCCCTCCTCTGTGACCTTCACGGCCCAAAGAGGAAGAAGTCAAGAGATGTATTTAATATCACAGTCAACAACATGCAGTTTTCACTGCCATGACATGACTGCCTCGGCTCCAGCTCAGGGGAAGCATTGCAGGAGCAGGTAGGGCAGGCACCGGGAAAGAAGTGCAGGGACTCAGCTGGTTATTCCCTTAGCACAATCATTGTAGAGTCTTTAGACACAAACAGGTACTTGTACAGATACATTCACTTTACAGGCATTGTGTTTTCTTTTCACTGTTACCTGAATTCCTTTCAGAGACCAGAGATGCTGGCCCAAGACGGGTTTTTTCAAGAAAATACAAATACTTACAGAATTACTTTTCTTGGAGTATTTCTGTTGATCTTTCAACCATCTGGAGAAGGCTGACTTGATTCAGAACAAAGTCCAACATTGGCCTAGAGTTAGTAATTCACCATTAGCTCCTGACATAAAACAAGCAGAACTTAGTTTTAAATGTTTTAACCAAAAAAATGTGGTTTATATTTGTCCAAAATGATAAAATTTCAATTAAAAGTCTTGTATGGGTCTTCCATTAAAATGCAAGAAAAGTTTTGGGGGTTTTTTTTGGTTCAGAGGCAAAACTTTTTTACTTTATTCCTTCTACTTCTCTACACTCTTGCACCTGATTTTGTAGCACACTGCAAATTTCTGTTCTTACTCATATACAAGGGCAGAGCTGTAAATCTGGCCCATAGATTATTAATTTCCAGGTAATTCAAATTCTTTGACCAAGTGACTTCAACAAAACCTCAATGTGGGACTGAAAAGCCTCCTTTCTTACAGGGCTGTGACACCAGAGTCTGTACTGAAGTGTTCTCCAAGGTTGGGGCAACAACTCCCTGGTGAGAGTGGTGAGTTTTAGGGCACCTAATACAGGGTGAGCTTTTACTGCATTCTGTGACATCATCTGTTTTTACCATCTTTGCAGGAACATAACACCCTTTAAACTTTAATTTCTGCCAAATTTGGTTGAAGTTTTCTGATGGCTTCAGCAGCTGATTATCAGTGAGAAGAAAGAAGGATGGACAGACAGACAGGTGCAATCCTCTACACCTCTTTTCTTTTTGAAGAAATACTGACAACTGAGTTCTTGAAATTGTAGCCAGACATTTAAAACCTGTCCTCATTCATTTACGTGCCTTCAGAAATACAGAATATTCAGTGTATGACGTCCTCCATCAATTCAGGGTTTCTATCAAGGCCTCAGCTACTTGCAACAGGATGACCTTGGATAAAAGAAAACTCAGAACAACTCCACAAAACCTATCAAAATTACAGAAGCTTCTAAAACCAACAAATACAGAAATGCATGTTAAGGTTTTTAATAACCTAACAGTGCAATGAAAAATCACTATTTCCTGCACGTTTTCTGAATAACTCCCCTGGGATAAAGGCAACTAAAAAAACAAGAGGACATAAACTAGTCAAAAAAACACATTTAAACAAACAGTTTAAATATTTTAGGAAAAAAAAAAGATGTTATGCTGGACTAATGTTATGCCCAACATTTAAACTGAGAGGCTTATAGAAAGGCAGAGATAACAAACAAGATGAGAACTTTAAAAGCAGCTTAATCCAGTGTCATGACGTTAGAAAGCCAAGATAAACTAACTAACAATCATGGAAGAGTAATTTCCAGTGGTAATTTCTTCTGGGTTACTTACAAGAAGCAGAATGAGGAACTGTTTAGCTAAAAAAGTGGATAGTAACAGGTGAGCTTGAAAAAACTGCTAGCATAGAACATACCAAACTCTAAAAGGAAACAAAGATAATTATTTGCACAAGTGAACAGTACCATAAAGGTACTGTGGTGGATGATTGCTGAATTCCCATTCACAACTTCTTCCTGTGGGAAATGCCACACTGAATACACCAAACCTAATCATGCAGCCAGACTCTGTTTTGGTGTACACATTTATTTAATGCTATGACAGTCTAGTAACACGTGGTGTGAATGAGTACATGGGGATAAAAAGAAAGCTCTTCAAAAGAGATAAATGCATGATGAATACAAGAAATTGAAGGTTGCACAGGCTTGGCAGGCAATACTTTGTTCTAATTCATTTAGAAAACAGTTGAATAATGATTTTGCAACTAAATTATCTACTTGTAATACAATGTAATTACACATTTTGGAAGATAGAGGCCAGTTAGCTTAATTCCTTCTAATGCGTGTTTAGACTTTTTAAATCCACAATTAGCCTGTACGTGACTTAGTTGGTATTTTCTACGTAAAATTTACTTGTTTATTTTCTCTTTCTCATTTGTTCCTCCCTCTCCACTGTCTCTGGTTTTTTGCAATTGTAATTTGTGTAATGTAACCTGACTGATCCTGCAAATAAAACAAATGCAGCTTTATTTGGCACCGAAATGTAGGAATTTATCTTTGAAAGCTTATAAACCAACATCCACTTTGCAGCAAAAAAGACAGCAAAATAATCCTGGTTTAAGTCTTGTAACAACTTGCGTCATCATCTTTCCTTGCCCCAGTGTCAACACTAAATCCCAAACTATGTTCTTTCCTACTTCATTATTTTTCTTTTCATGTCACAAAAGCAGTAGGTTAGTTAGGAAGGTTAGTTTTATATAGTACTTCAGTTCTTGGCATTTCCATCATTAAATCTTGCTGTACAGTTATTCTGTGTCTGAGCATCTATTTACAGTTTATTCCTTATCTTTCCCTTCATATCTCACTGTGGTTTCTGAGACTGTCCACCTCTCAGGCTTCCGGAACTCACATCACAGATACTGACTAGAGCTACATAAAAAACTCTCCTCAAACCAAGAACATCATAAATCATCTGAAATAATCCCTATTCTCAATCCTACAAAACTAAAAGGCTTTTATTTAAAAAATATCTTCTCAGCTGTATCAGTGGCATAAACTGGTGCGGCTGTGCAGAGTTACAGAAATACCATGCAATTACCAATGGATTAACTTTATCTTCCAGAAATCTATCAATTTTATTAAAATTAGACTGTCTTTTTATNAAGGTATTAAACATTACTTGGAAATCCCTTAATTAAGAACTTACACAGTTTATAAACTGCACAGACACTGGACAACAGAAAGGGTTAATCCAAGGAATTTGCAAGCAAAACAATACCAAAACACACTAAGACCTCACTAGTCCCCAGAAAATCCAAGGTCCAAACATCCTGATCATCTACATCCACAGGTCTACTAGACACCATTAGAGTTTGGGGTCAACACTGAAATTACTTTGCACTTGCCCTCTACATTTCTCCTGTGATCTCATTTATAAGAGGTTTTACACAGGACTCTGCTCCCTTGAAGACACCTCTGGCACAAAGAAGGGACCAGTGCCACATGGATGGAACTCAATTTGCTGCAGACTGGCTGCACCTCAGGGCTGGGTTCTGGGCTATGTCACAGACCCATCTTCAGCCCAACCCCTTCTCTTCCCAGTTAGGATTCCTGGACCCAACTCATCACCCTACTACCATGGGACTGTCAATTAAACTGAAATTACCACTGTCAGTGCACCTTGCTACCAGCACCCTGCTGAGCCCACCCTGCACTGCCCGGGGTGAGGGCACAGTAACTGCTGCACAATTTCCAACACACAAAACCATAAACTGCTCCTTTGATGGTTCTCCCACCTAAAACAAACTGCTCCACTCCACATCTCTGTTCCTTACAGACCAGGAACTACTTCATTGTACACAGAGGGCACAGTTTTATTGAACAGCCTTTTAAAGGCAGAGGGCCAGTGACCACTATCTTTCTCCCAGGCTCCTTTACATTTCTCATCCCTTTTACTGCAGCAGAAGCCTGCATGCTCTGTCCCACTTCTGGCTTCCAGAAATCAGGAACTGACATAGAACTGGATGATTTCTCACCACATAAAACAAAAATTAAAAAAAAAACAAACCACAGTAATAGGGTGATATCCTACTAGTCTGTTCATTGGACAGCAACTGAGTAAAACAATAGCTATGTCAAAAGCAAGCAATGTACCAGGTTTCAGATATTTTTAAACACACATCTCCTCAAGTCCAATTTTTATGTAAATCAGTGATATTTACTTCTCTCTTTTTTTAAACAGAGGCTTATAAGAGGCTTCTTGGTTTTTGACAGAAAATTAAAGCCTTTGAAAGTGGTATTACTGTGTTCTTCTACTTCTATCTTAATAAGCCACACATGCCCAACAAACAAGCCTATAATCATGCTGGGCCAAATACTTTATACATAAAAAGATGTTCATAAATAAACAATTCTGTTAACACACAGAAATGGCTGCACACCTAACCAGAAACCATCAAACCCATCCAGCTGCTCACTGTATAGGGGTCACCAGCTGCTAACAGAAGGGAAGGAAAAGCTGTTCTGCTCCTTAATGCACATCCCAAGAAACCAGAAGCCACTCCTGCATAATGAGTGAAAAGTGATCAGATAAAGACAAAATGTTAGACCTAGACACCAGTGTTTGGGATTCCTCCCATCCTGCTTTGTATCAATCTTCTTCTTTCTTCCTAAGTTTTTGCACATACTGTGCATGAACATTTCCCCACGCTAAAGCTGGAATGTCGACAAAAGTCACCAAGTTTTGAGTGCTGAAAAAGAAGTATTTTTATTCTGCCACCTTAAAAAGCAAGACTTAGGATGAAGGGTGTCTTGAGCACACATTTGCTGAAGGGCAGATCCCTACCCTATGTAATCCATCATGGCAGCTCAGCTAAAAGATCAGGGCAACTTGCCTAATAAAATCTGCAGCTTAAAAAGACCAAGGTGATGTGTCTATCAAAGCCCAGTTAAAGGTCCATATATATTAAAAAAAAAAAAATCCAAACAACACAACCCATATATACCCAGAACACAGATACAGCAAATTAAGAAATTGATAAAGGTACACCCAAGAGGAAATCTGAGAAGTTTCAGTTTGGAAATAGAGTATTCAAGGTGAGAATGAAATCAGCTTGACTTGAAAACAACTCTCATTATTAATATCATATAGATCTAGCCAGATGGGAGACAATATCCTGCACAGTGCAGCTGAGAAAAACACCAGCAGAGAAATAAAATCATTCTTCTTTTCAACTGTAATACCACAGCCAGCACTAATACTTGTTTTCAGAAAATACTCTGCAGGGTTTATTTTAAGTAAAATTAAAGTACAGCTCGTTGTAGGTCTTGCCATAAAAGCCACTGCAGCAGAGAAATCACAATGATTTCCTTCTCTGTGCTGAAGAGGGGCTCTTAAGGATGTTTTTGACAACCACTTAATCAGCCATCATGGTAATCTCAAAGACAACATTCCTAAATACTATTTGAAGAGATCATATGTGTTTCTCCTGTGTATGAATACAGGCTATTCAGTTACACTCAAAATTGCTTTGGACAAAAACCTCCAGCTACTGATATCAGCAACTGAGCCTCCCTCCTCTCACTGGAAGTGGATGCAGGCTTTTCCTAAGCACTCTGCATCTTTTAACCCTGCTAAAATTAATAGGTGGATTACTGCAATTTGTTACAAAGCTAATTTGTACAGAAGAAGCAGTGAGTAGCATTCTGTAAATATTGTCTTTGTAGGCAAAAAGATATATTTTATGTAATAAGCACATCATTAATTCAAGATTACTTTTCTTGATGGCCAAGAGTTCAATTAGAAGTATTGCCTGTTAGATAAAATCTAAAGACTAGATTAGGTCTTAGACTTGTCTCAGCCATTTTAGATTGATTTACAGCATTAAGAGTAAACAGAAAGATTTAGAAAAAGATTTTATTTATGTGTGTGTAGATATATTCCTCCCACATACATTTATATGGGGAGGACAGAATTTGAGAAAAAAAAACAAGAACAATAAAACATGACAACCATAACAGTTTCCTATAAGCAGAGTGATAAATAGTAGTGCTGTGTGAACATTTATCTTGTCCCTTGTGTTTGTGGAGATCCTATGGCAGGCTTATTTAACCTTGAAAACTGGTGAACATCCTGGCTTGGAAATAGTGTCAAGGGCAGGAAAGTTATCTGAAATATCAATAGAAAAACTATTGCCACAACCTCCATGTGCAAGGCACATCAGGAATGATCCCCCCCTTCCCAACATCCTTCCCCAGCACAGCAAGTGTCCCAACAGCTCTCACCCACAGTACAGGGATCTATCTGCCTGAATGGGCAGCACTGGGCATGTTACAGCCATGTTTAGAATTATGATGTATAAAGAACAACACACACATTAAGGTTCAGTGGTGGTGAGTGTTAGCCAGTGTTTACTCTTAGACTTTGCAAAGAAAAGAAGTTGCATTTATATACACCTGAGAAATATGAGTATGTGTACTATGGTTCTAAGAAGACACCTCAGTGTCTAGGATCATTACCTGTTTCCACCTTCGTGGAATTTGGTTGTGGAGGGTACCAGTATGCTCAGTTCTGCTGCTTCTCCTCATCCTATGCGGTTTTTCTTTCTTCAGAGAAGAAGAAATAGATAAAGGTGTCCTTTCCTTAGCCCTCCCCTTCTTTTTTGAAATAAGTCAAGTTAACCCATGCTTCCTGGCATGTATGCTCTCTCTCTGGCATCCCCCACACCTTCCCACTTCTCAGCACAAATCTGCACCCCTCTTTCCGCCCCTCCAAACCTCACACCTCAAACAAAAAGCCTTCTACCACATCCAACACACAGTTCCTGCAGCCCTGTGGCTTTCAGCTCAACCACCCTGCACACCTCCATCATTTCCCCTGGTTTGCAAACCGCCCCAGGAAGTTCCCAAGGGATGGCAGGAGCTCACCCAACATCCTTGGCAAGACAAGTGCCAGCAGCACTGTGCTGCCAGAGGCAGCTGGCAGCTCCAGTGCACCAGCTGCAAGCAAACCCACCCCCTCAACATGCTCACTCATTTGGGGAGCTTGAGAAGCCCTCAGGCAGAAGACAGCATATTTTTTCAGGACTATGAAGTGTCTCCACTCCATTTGGCTTGGTCACTTCCACAGGCTTTGCCAATCCCCCGTTCTGGCCTGTCAGCCACAAGGCAGGTGCTCCTGGCCCAGAGTGGCTCCAGGCCACACACAGAAACCACACACAGGCTTTCCTTACAAAAATCATACATCAAGTCTCACTCTAAAACTTTGGGTTTGGTACTGCAAATGTGCAAGTTTCTTGCCACTTTCTGAAGTTTGTCCTCTGAAGGTGAGGGCAGGGCTGTAGGTTCATACAACCACAGCTCAGCCCAGGTTGGAAAGGACCCTGAAAGATCATCTGGTACAATCTTTCATAGGAAAGGGAGTCCAGATAAGACTATCCAGCACCCTGACCTATCTCATCTCGACAACCTGCAGTAATAAGCCCTCCACCATGGCCCTCTTGAGGTTGTTCCAGTGATTATTATTCTCACTGTAAAAAATTTCTTTATTTTATCAAGGTAAAACCTCTCCTGGTATGATGTGGACCTGATGCCTTTTGCCTTCTCCATGTGGCTACTTGTGAAAACACAGGTTCCATCCTCTTTATAGCCACCCTTTAAGTACTTAAATAAAAACCCACACTTCTCTTTTCTTCATCATTATTAAGGCAGGGCAGTCTCAAAATCACAGTAGAAAAAAGCACTTGTTTCCTCACAGTAGCTGACTAGACTAGTACTTTTGTCAATAATTTCCTGCAATGTATCTTACAGTAAGAGTTCCTCTAATTTCCAGTAGAAGCAAACAGTCAATGCAAACAAATTAGTTTTATATTATTAAAATATAAGTACATCGAAGTTTGTTGAACTTTATCTAGATGCTGTCTGACAAGAATCTGAAACATGGTTTGTACTCAATTGATTAGAAAAACAGGTCCATTTTTCCTTTTGAACCAAGTTATTTTAGAAATATTTGATGCAAAAACATCAGTTCTTAATCAATATCTAGATGTCAATATAAAGTTTTCAGTATAATAATAAAATATTCAACAAAAATTGCCTAAATTTAGAGGTGGGATATAAATCCTCTACTGAAAGCCTGTTCTTCTTACTGTAATTTTAAAAATTACTCCAGCTCTCCTTGTTTTCCTCCAATTTCTTCTGAACTACATCTCTCCTGAATCATTATTTGTCTCCTCTATGCTATTTCCATGTTCCTACCTATCATTCAAACTTCACGGAGTGATTATTCACCTACAAAATTAAAACCCAAACTGATCTTAAATTGTACAGGGCTTTCAGAAACCATCTGGTGCATTTTAATTCCCCAGAATTCTAGATTACAGGATTTCCTGGACAAAAGGTACACAGCAGTATTTCAATACAACACTTCCATAAAATCAACTTCTAGTTGATTCTAAAATACATGTATGCTTCTATTTTTAAATGTCCAGCTCCTATCTTAATCAAAATGTATATAGAAGGATACTCAAAAGAACATTAATTTAGCATGGCAAGTTGGTTACTCTACAATAAATAGTTCTCTTGTAACTGTAATAGTTAAAGTTATTAAAAGGGAATCTTAATACCACCTCTGCAAGATCAGCAGAAATAGTTTGACAAAAGGGAATGTTGTAATCAGAAGAACAAGTGAATTTTAACTTGAAGCGTTTTTGCAAGCCTTGTGTTACACTTCAGGTGTATATAAGCATTGGTATTTGACTGCTTAAGGGTCAAGAAATATGTAAAACTGATGTTCAAAAAATTTGAAAGCAATGTCAGTACATCAGAACTACCTTAAAGCAAAGACTGAATGTTAGTTTTCACCAAGTACTTCAGGTTAGTTGTTAAAACTTAACACACATCCTAACATGAAATAGAAGTTACCTGAGTAAGAATTTGGCATATGTGAATATCCTTGCAATGACCTTACTCAAACTACAACAAAGTCAGTATGTTTTTATCTAAAAGGACTCAAGGATACAAAGATGATGTACTGGGCATCCTTTCTGTTATGGCTACAGCTGGCTTATCTTGTGGCACTACTCAGAATTCTAACTCTGTTCTTATGTTTTCCATGAGAGGTAGAAAGGCACAGATAACAAATTTTTATTCTTTCCTCTAAGTGCAGGAACTATAACTCAACTTCAAATGGATCCATTCAAGTTTGCTCATTACTTCCTCAGGCTGAAGAATTTTCAGTTTGTTTCTACTTACACAATCAGCAAGTCCAACACATATTTCTTTCTAAATTGTTCAGTGCATTTCTTTTAATAGAGAAACCACTGATAACCATTTGTAGTATATTTGGAAAATATTACATCATGCAGAAAGACTTGGACAATAACAAACCAGTAAGATTATAACTAAGGATCAACTGGAAAATTAACTCACTCATCCTTGGCTAAACCTGTTTCGACTTGACAGTCTCTAAATACTCTTTAAGAAACACTTCTTCCCTTTTCCACTCTACCTATACATGTCTGCAAAGACATTTAATTCTGTAAAGCTACCATTTCTCTGGGCTTTAAACATTTAAAGCCTTATTTGCCACCTTCAAAACAGCATATGCTACACAGACCAACCAACCACAATTCTATTTCATACATCACTTTTCCAAGTAAGTCTTGGGGTACTTCAATGCAATGCTCAGAAACCGAGGGTGACAGGCCTGCCTGAGTACAAAAGCTTTGCAGAGATGTAAAAGGCTTCCCACTGACAAATGGGAGCAGGAGAGGGGAATGGCTCAGGGTCCTCCCGGGCAGCCTGCAGGCGCTGCAGCTCTTCTTGTCAGTTGAGGAAACTGAGGGAGCAGAACAATTTAGGAACCTTATTACTGGTTCAGCAGGCAAAAGGAGCAAACACGTGTAGCAGAGTCCCAATTTATGAGCCAATTAAAAACTTCACATTATTGCACCACGTCACTGAAAGCAAAACGAAGGAATACTTTGCAGATTCGTGCTCTCTATAAATAAGATCAGAGTAAAACTTGAAAGAAAAAGGCAACAAAAGAACCCACACCAAAAAACCCCACCCACAACAAAAGAGTTCTTGCAGTCAATAGTCCCACAGCCTTCATTTCAACACAAAAGGATGTCCCTGAGCATCTGTTCACAAAACATAACACTATTTTTACTGGATGAACATGGTGATTACCCTAATGTAGCTAATTTGGAGTGAGCCTGCAGACAGAAAATTGCGTCTTTGCTAAAGGAATGTTTTCATACCACTGTGCAGTCAATTTCTGAACAAATTTCTTTTTGCAGTGAGGAGTATATCATCTACTATAGATAATTATAGCAGAGGAGATCATTTGGATGCTATTGCTTCTATGCTACAGCAGCCTCAAATTCCGTAACAAAAATAACTAACATACTCAGGGCATTATTTTCCTAGGGCAGGAGGGCAATCAAAGTCAGGCACATTTAGAGCAGTGATAATCAGCACAGCTACATGTCTTGTTAGAACCACAGTAGAGCAAGAAAGTGACTGTATTGCTTTCATTTCATGAAGATTCAAGCCAGGGGAGAGGCACTGGGCCAGCTTACAGCAGCTGAGCAAATGGTATTTTTGATAACTGCCTTCTGGTGCTCAGAATCTAATTGTCATAAAAAAATACTCAATTTCTTGCATGTGAAATGTATCTTCATAAATTTATATATTTGCCTCAGTCAATTGGCTTGAGGAAGTGTGGATCACACCTATTTGCTTCACAAGATGTGGGATACTAATTTGGGCAACAGGAGCTTGTCTCTGACTTCGTAATTATTAAAATTTACTAGAAGGTTTATCAAATTATGCAATTAAAAAAACAGAAAACCACCATGAAGCATCCTCCAGTTCTTCCACTATTCATTAAATCAGAAGTAAGCAGCTCAACATAAGGCATTCAAGCTGTTATGAAATTCATTTATTTGTAAGTGACAAATGAAGCTCATTCTCAGTATAACAGTTTTTCCTGGGGAGTCAATTTATTTAAAAGAAATTAAGACATTACCATACCAAGACAGAATTATGGGATTCTGAAAGTAGTTGCAACCTGAGGTATCACAGCTGTACTTTTAATCTGCAATACTAAAAAAGACCTATTAATCATTACATTGTAGACCATACCAGATTTGCTCCAGGAGTGAGGGTGTGTAGGGTCACACAGCTGATGCATTTATCCTGCAATGGATCCATACAGTGAGATACCAGTCAGAAAGGCTCTGTGAAGGTGCAGAAATCCATTAATGGCCACACACAAGGAGCATCACAAAGAGAACTGTCTGGCTGCTGTGATAGCAAGGAACACCTCTCCCTTGCTGCAGCAATGCTCACAGTAAGCCTGCCTCTCTGAAAGGTATTTAGAAGAATTACCTATTCCACATGTGTATCAGCAGTGTGCAGCTGTGCTGCAAGAATGCCTGGCACCCAAGAGGCAAAGAACAGAACAAGACATCCTAATCCCTACAGACTCTATGAATCCAAACCCTGTATGATTCAGTATTTCAGTGTCATGGTGATGAATATTCTATAGATAATTCATGGAGATTACTCACCCAGCAAGTCTGTCACTCACTCGAGCACGGTATTTGAAAACACAAGGGTTTTTTCTAATTAGTTTTCAAGACTTAGCAAAAAAAATTTTCATCCTACTCACTGTACCAAAATAACCTGAAGTAGAAATATTTGGCCTCGGGAAAAGAACTACTAAATTGTATGTATGTGTAAGTACACACAATCCAGGAGCTCCAGAGTATGCCTAACCAAAACAGGTGAAACCTACAAGCAGCAGATTCTATTTGGAGATCCTATTTCACATTTGCACACACGCACAACAGATCCCTCATCTTCCCTGCCTGCCCTGGGAAGAACTTGGGAAGGCAGACAGGTGTGGGAGGGCCACCTTCCGCAGCCATAGTGGAAGCAAAGTGAAGGAACACTTTGAAGACAGGACACCACACCTCAAGCAGCACACCCAGCCCCACAGCACTTCTGCACCATCACCTCTCCCATGCCATGGCCAGCAAGTGCAATAGATGGGTTTGGCAGCTTACAGCTGGAGCAGGCAGCTGTCTCACACGTGAAGGGAGTGACATCATAGCTCTTTAAAGCCAAGTGGCAGGTGTGGACCTGCCTAAGTTATGGAATTTCACGTCCAAGCCACAAAACGCGAAATACCTGATTTAGGATTTTGTTTAATGCTTGAATTTATTTAATCAATGACATATTTAAACATAACGAGTAAGACAACTAGCTTCTTTTGAACTATTAAATCTGCAGAATTTCAATTTTATCCATCTAAATGTATGCCCTTTTCACTGAATCATAGAATCATTAAGGTTGGAAAAGACCTTCAAAATCATCGAGTCCAACTTTTGCCTGAAAACCACAATGTCAACTAAACCACAGCAAAAAGTGCCACCTCCAGTTGTTTCTTGAGCACTTCCAGGTGACACTTCCCCAGGCAGCCCATTTTAACACTTGGCAACCCTTTCTTCCTGATGTCCCATCTGAACCTCACCTGATGCAAACTGAAGTAATTTTCTGTTGTCCTGTCACTGGTTGCCTGGAAGAAGAGCTGATCACACCCCCCACCACCCATGGCTACAACCTCCTTTCAAGTCGTAGTAGAGAGCAGCAAGGTCATCCCTGAGCCTCCTCTTCTCCATTTGAACCAAACGGAGCTCCCTCAGCTGCTCGTCATATGACATAATCTCTAGACCCTTCCCCAGCTCCATTGCCCTTCTCAGGACATGATCCTGCACCTTGATGTCTTTCTTAGAATGAGAAGCGGAGAACTGGACACCAGACTCAAGGTGCAGCCTCACCAGTGCTGAGTACAGGGGGACATCACTTCCCTAGTCTTTGCTTAAGAACATCATTGGGCAAATCCAAATTAAGGGCACAGACAGCTCTAGCAGACAAGGAGGAAGAGCTCTTATTTGGGGCAACTGAGATCCATTTTATTTTACTTGTATATCTTATTTGTAACGATAACACTACTGTTGTTTGAAAACACTGAGAAGCACGATAAAGCATACAGTGGCACCCGCCATTATCTGCACACAAAAACCCAGACCAAGCTAAATATTTTGGCATACGGAACATAGAGAAGAGAGAGCATCACTTTGAAAGTCTCCAGAGGCCAAAAAAGCTTTTAAAAAGAAAAAGAGAAGAAAATTGTGTATGTTGGAAGATGAAGTTCAGGTATTATGAGGATTTAACTACATGCTCTTAAAAGTCTAGTTTTTATTCTCTGCAGTCACTCAAGCTCTAGTTCAGAATACTTTACAAAGCCAAACAATCTTTTAGAATAATCCAGTGCAAATTCCCTTAATGTGCACATCGCAGAGGCCTGGAGGGGTTCAGAGCACTGTGCCCCTTCTCAAGGGTCAAAACTTGAGCTCTTTGACATTGCTGTACTTTTGTGTGTTAACAGCAATTCTTCAAGAGATCAAAAAAGAAAAGCTTGAGAAATAGTCTTCATTATCATGAAGTGAGCTAGCCTTAGAGCACACTGTACAGCTCTAGCCTAAGGTTAGTCAAACAGGCATAATAGCCAAGCTCAAGGAATCGGGGCTCGGCACAAGTCAAATGGGATACACCACCAGGAGGGTGCAAAGTGCTGTTGCCTGCAATGTGGGTAAGGAAGAGAAGGGATCCCTCTTTTTCTTTGTCTTGCCGGAACAGGCATTCACAAAACAAGCAAAAATGCAGTCAGGGATGTCAGCATTTTAGACTGTTGTCCAATTGAGGTAGGAATTGGAAGCTAACTTCCCTACCCCATCGGAATATTTAAAGGATGTCCCATCCAATAGACACACAAGAATGAGATTTCACAAAGATATTGTTTCATCAAACACAGTTCAAAATTTAAAGAGAGCAAGTAGATTTGCAGCACAGCAGAGCAAAGCTCTTGATTTGAACTTGAAACCAATACAGCCAAGTATGGAAGTGACAAGCATGGACTGCTTTCTTTTGCAGAGACCACTAGGACACACTACAACAGCACCAAGAGGAGATAAAGATGTGAACATTTTGATGATGATGAAAGCCAAGCAAATACAATACTGTGATATCATTCCTGAAGGTGATAACTTAGAGGTAGAAAAAGCATATTTGGCTAGGTATGCAAATTTACATGCAGAAAACAGATAGGAGACAGCGAGATCAGGAATGGAAAATGAAAATATTTGGTGTAAAGTCTTCAATACACTAGCTCCACTTACCTTGGAAGGTGACTAAGGACTGGCCCATTTACAGTAAAAACCATGATATTTGAAATCCATCAGAAACACCATCTTACTTTGTTTAAAAAGTGAACACAGTAAGAAAAAACAGCCTTCTAAAGCAAAAACAGGTGCCAAGGACTCTGACTGTAGATGTTTTGAGATTGACTACGAAGAAGAACATCATCATCTTCAAAAATCAAAATTTTTTCTAGCTTCTGGAAAAAAGAAAGTTGTTCATAGTCTTATCTAGATTAAAACCACCCTTGGGTTTTAAAGGACAATTTAAGAAGTCCCTTTGAATATAAGCCATTGAGAAAGAAATTATTTTGCTATGGAGGATTATATCTGATTAAAACAAAGTATTGGATAACGAAAAAGAGAACAGTCTCTATATAATTAAATTTTCATTCTCTAAATTAGTCCTACTTTTAACAGATAATTGGAAACCTCTGCAAGTCTACACTATGATTACGCATTTATGAAATTGGATGGTTAATCTGTACAAGAAAATAAAGCACAAAGTACAGAGTAGACTTGTAGACTTTAGAAGAGACAGCAGGATTGACAGTTTTCCTTGTCTATTCTGCAGAGAGTTCAAATAGATGTGGCACTTTACAGTAAAGTCATTTATAATGAGAAATCTTTTCACATATGCCAAATTTTGGACAGAGATCAAGTTTTTTAAATTATTTGAAATTATCACAAATAATTCTAACACAACCAGTTTCTCTCTAAAAATAAATTATACATCTTACTTAGGAAATAGTTCTATCACAAACCCTTAAACACTGGCTTTCAAAAGGTTTCAGTAACATATTGTATAGAAAACTTCCACAGATAACCAGTCTCTGAACGGTCATTAATACCACTCAGAACAAAAGAGTGTTCACAATTACAGGCAGCAGCAGTATCTCTGTGAAGACACGTGCAGGGATCCCAGCCAAACCCTCCCTCACAAGATTAGGGACGTTCTGCAGAGAAGGTTGTCATCCCCATATTTGATACACTGTGCAGGTCCATCCTCCACAAACTGGCCCTTCTCCAAGCCCACCCTCCACAACACTACTGGGTAATTCAAAACACCTAATTGTTCATACATGTCTCCCACAGGCATCACTCCCTACATACATCTGTACCAATGGATGCTGAATTTTATCTGCTCAGTCATTTGGCAATAACTTTTATAACAAGCTTTAGTGACTACTCTTTATGTGACTTTTCTTAAAACCTAATTGACAAAAAACACCATCGCAGTATTCACACATTTTTTCACATCAATCATGAATTCACCAGACAGTAAAGAGCTTTCAAGACATTCAGCAGTTTTGATGAAGGTTTATAGAAACGTATCTTAGCATACTCCTTCTTCTGGATCACTCACTTTGCCTATTTGCTGATCTCTTGTGAGAAGTCAAAGTGGTTTACAAAACACATTCCCTTACAGAAAGCACATATGCTGTTCCCAGTACATCGTATTTTGCTTACTCAGTTTTACGCTTGAAAACTTTGATTTGTCACTCTTCAGTTCTCTAGAGTTTTTAAACCTTTGTATTAAGGCTAATTTCCTCTGGCATCAAATATAATTTAAGCAGTAGATTAGGGTATATTCCATTTTAAGAAAGACTTGGACAAGAGACACCCCTAAGCTCCTCCACACACAATACTAAAGTGAACAACGAAGCTTCACTGATAGAGCCTTACATTTCTTGACCTGTGTTTCTTTCACACACGGACCATTTAGCAAGCTACCACAAAGTCTGACAGAGTCTGTGTGAAGGGTGACATGTTCACTGTTCTTTTTATGCCTTTTCCAGTTTGCTCCTCAACAATATTTGTCTTATAATTTTAGTATTTAACTTCCCAGAGATGATGCTTTCTTTCTTATTCTCATTTGGATATAGTCCCTTTATTTCCAATATCCTCCTTTACTCTGCTGTTTAACCACATTTTAAGGGTTCAAAGGAAGTACTATTCTAATGGATTGTTTTTGCTTTTGGGAGAAAAACAATTGTTCTTTTGTACTGTAGAAAAAACTGCATAAAGTCCATAATATTTGGCTCAGAATTGCACTGTGCATTGAAAGCACCAAATAAAAGGCAGACCCTGTCTCACAGAGATTATAGTTATAATAGTAATAAGGCATTAAAAATGACAGCATGCTCAGTCTGTGGCCTTCTACTTATACCTAGAAAGTTAGCTCACATTCACCAGTAAGCACATAATGAGCAATGAAAACATGTATTCAATATCAACGTCCAATAAACAGAATTAAAATAGTATGTGAAGTCTTAATCTTCACGATGACCCTCAATTTAGTAATACTATATACCCTAAATGGATCAACAATTTGTATAATCAAAACAAATCAAAAGGCTGACGCTTGATGATTTTTAGTATTGCTTTTTAATATTTCAAGCCTACTCCCAAATGCTTAGCTAAATGAGACTTCACAGCAATCCACATATATATGTTTTTACCTTACACAGACCTTTATAAAACAGGGAATTCTCATAACACCTATCCCACATTTACAATTACTATACTGCCAAAAGCTGAAGCACCACAAACACTATTTGCTTAAGTAGAATGTGTTGTAATCACAGTGGTCAAAGGTTGCAGTGACACACAGTAGGTATTGAGCAGTAATATTATTTATAATTAAAACAAGCTTTCAGAGTCAGAGAAGCAACAGCATGTCATAAATATTTCACAACATGTCAAGGTGTTTAAATTGAAATAGAACATCCTGTGAAGTTTGCCTGCGTCCTTAAATGAAGAAGAGATTTAAATGAAGTGGTTTGAAAGAAGTGATTACCAGCAATCAGCTGAGTGGTACCAAACCAACATCCTACTGGCCATTTGCTGCCCATCATACAAGTCACACAGATTACAATCAGCTTCCCCTTGCCTAGATGGGGTATTTCACATCACACATCAGGAAAGGCCACGGGTGTACTAAGGAAAAGAGCAGCCTGAAACAAACTGCTGCAAGTGGAAAAGTCCCACTGACTACATCCTGGCAAGTCAGCGAAAGGTTTCTGGTAAAGGCCAAGGCTGTGCAGTGGCTCCATGAACTGCCAGCTTGCAGCAACAAACTCCTACAGAGGGGAAAATGTCAGAGTAGACTGGCACTTAACCTTTGCAACATGAATGATAAACCTGACGTGTAAACAGCACCGGGCCCTGCCCACGGGCACAGTGGCAGTGGATTCCACAGGGAGGGGATGCCCAGCCCTCCTCTGCCTCCCCAGCACACCCCTGAAAGCCCCACCAGCGAGGAGGGAAGCAACTCCTACAGCTGTCAGTGCATCCTGAAGAGACAATGGTGCCCCACAAATTGTCTTCTCAGTTACATTAGAGCAGCTGCAGCACCTCCAATGCACCAGGGAGGGTGGGATTCATCCTAACACTTCAGCTGCCCGAGTAAATAAACACCTCTAAGGGCCAGTAGCTCTCAGCTTCCCTCTCACTCACTTTATGGAGAGCAGGGGGTACTTCTCCGACCTGTCACCTCCTCCTGAGGGAGGAATTTAGAAGTGCCTATTCCACTCTACTCAAAGAGAGCCCAAGACAATGGGGGTAGACAGATGTCAGATGAATTCCTGCAGAGAACCTGATTGTGCACAGTAATGTAATTGTGCCTCTCCTGCCAGTGAGGCATTAGGGCCCATACAGGGAACAGGAGGATTTTCTACAGGTATTTTCAAAATACCACCTGTCTTCATTTGCCTGCTGAAAAATGACACTGAATATATAATAGCAAAGGAGGCAGTTTTTATTTAAACTTTTTTTCTGGAGGGAGAGGGGGAAATCTCAAAACTACATTTTTATTGATGACGAAGGAAGAACATTAGGCAGCAAAATCATAGATCCCTTCAGGGAAGGGACATTTAATGATGAATTTTCAAGCTAAGGATCAAAGGCTTCTAAAAGAACAAAGTAAAATCAGAGTTTCTAACAGATTAGACTAAAGTTCATATTCTTCAATTCCATTATATATTATATCCTGCACTATCAGCCTTTGGGTTCCTGAATGAAGGCAGCACTCCACTCTCAGAGGAGCATATTTTCGGAGAAGGAAAGGACAGAACAGCAAGACTGAGAAGAACAGAAGAAACACCAGCTAAAGCATCTTAGTAAAGAGACTGAAATATTACATACTTAATTTCATAATTATATCATCCTTGGTCTGCTAAAGAGATGAACACAGCCTCAAAACCTATTTCATCAGAACTGAAACATTCAAAAAGCAGAATGCCTAAAACAGATGAAGAGAACCCAATTCCTGACATAATACTGACAAATTTACACTTGACTATATCTGCCATGAAAAACCTATGTAAATTCTCATTAGCAGCTACTGTTTAGCAGAGTCTATTTTGAACAAATTAATACAGCTTTCCAATATACTTGCGGGTTCAGCACTTGCTCAAGCTGAATGCTCAGAGAAGCATGAAATAGGCAGCACTCATGCCCTGTTAACCTCAGAGATAAGAAATAAACCTAAGGAGAGTTCAGTTTTCATAGTTTAATGAAAGCACAGCAAAGCAATGCTTGCAAAAGGTCACTAAGAAACAACAGCAGTGCAGCAATGCTAACAGAAAATGCTTGACCTTTATTTAATCTTAATCCCATTATTCTTTTTCCCATCATGACAGTAAATCCCACAGAACCAAAGGGATGTATGCCACTTTCTTCCTGTGACTGCATGTAAAAGAATTCTATGGCAAGTACAAATGAATACAGGACACTTCAGAAGAATTCTTTTAAGTGTGTATATAACTGCAACAGTTAAATCTGTTACCAGAAGATGAAAAATAACAAATAGTGAGAAAAACGAAAATCTTACTGAACTGCATTTTTCTTTCTGCTTACATGCAGGATTAAAGATTTTGAGTCAATGCATGTAGTAGATGTTCCAGTATACAACCTCATACATTGATTTTCTTTTCCAGGATCATTTAACAGAAGCAGGATGCTCCTTTTAAAAGATTCTTTCATAAAAACAGAGATTCGACAAAAGAAAAAAATCAATACACAAACCCCTTATGTTTCCACATTTATAAATAAATATATAAGAGCATCACGATGAAAACTGGTGAGTTGCTCTATAATATAATGACATTTCTTCATGGAAGGAATGTATATGGATCATGTTTATAATTTAATTAATGTATGTCATTCTTTATTAAGCATGTTTGCTCAATTTTAGCCTAAGTGTCTGGAATATAAAATGCCCCTGTGTAAAAGAAATATTAGCAGTGACACCTTTTGATGAATAACTCATTAGAAATGGCTGTAAAAAAACCTAATTTCATCAGAGGAACAGAATTCCTGCACTCTGCACTATTCAGTTAAGTATGTCCATGCCCAGGTACTTCAAGGATGATTTTCTCCATTCTACAGACACCTGCACACTGTCTTCAATTAACTGAACAGTAGGAGGCAAGATATACTAAAACCAAAAGAACCTGTAAAAACTATAGTTGAGAGTGCATGTTACACCACGTTTCCTGTCACTCTCAGATTTTAGGAACAGCCCTCATCTCACCATCTTCTCTTTGGCCTTTATTTTACACTTGCCATAAGTAAACCAGGAGGTATTTCTCAAAAACAGCTTCCTCAAGACTTTCCCCATGCAAATTATACTTATTCATAATAAAAATTCAGTCCTCCTGACTCAGAAGACGAGGCCCACCCACAAGACATGTGGATACTCAGTGGCCCAGCTTTGACCTGTAGCCACCCCACACCTCCTCACCTCCCTGAAATCAAGCCCAAGATTGCCCTTATCGCCTGCCCTAAACATTCAGGATCTCTAGGGAAGTTACCTTCAGCTTTGGGTTCCTGCTACAGCTTCTCAAAAAATGCAGTTTCATACCTATTCTTTCCAACTCTTTGTAAAACGAACTGTTCACACTACCCCTGCCAACATACACCTCTCTGTAGTCTACCCCCTGCCTCCACATACGTGAGGACACAGTTTGAAAACTTCCTCTNCAAAGGAAAAAGACTTATATTATTTTACATAATACTGAAAACAGGACCTTATTCCCCCAAACCACACCTTATTTTTGTTGCACTGAACCTTTCATCAAGTGGAATAAAACAAGGCTAAACGTCAAGAAGTGTTTTATAATTATTATAAAAACTCTTAAATCTGAAACTAAGCAGTTGTAGTTGGCCTCAAATTCCCTTCCCTTCAAATTTGCTAAAAAAAAAAAAAAAAAAAATCTGCCCTTG
>VYZS01009648.1:13045-42785 GCA_013400695.1 Neodrepanis coruscans | reverse complement strand
CCTGACACACATTTGTCTGCTACGCTCATTCTGTCACTCAAATGACACTACACCAACTTTCATCTCACTACATTTTAAAAGATGAGACATGAAAGTAGTAAGGGAAATCTCCACCTTTCTCAACAGTTTATCATTCCAAAATTTAGGTCTCCATCTCCTACAGATCTATGCTGTACAGAGAAAACCCCCTCACTCCTCCTGTCTGCCATTTGTTCTGCCAGCCATTTTAAAAAGCCCACACCCTCATGCTACAAGCAAAGTGTTAAAAGAGCTGCTACTTCTCTCTACTTGGCAGGCAATCTGTGTAGGAGATTAAAATATATACTATTTTCAAAGGCAAAAGACTTATNGATTCTGATAGTCCCAAATTTTCCCAAAATTCCAAAAAATTAAAAAAAAAAATCCCAGAAAATTCTCCTCTAAAAAAAGGCGGTTTCGAGGCTCCCCCTTCCCACATTTTTGGGGATTTCTCCCAAATTTGGGGTCCCAAATTTTTTTGGGGTGTCCACAGAAATTTGGGGGATCATAAAATTCCCAAATTGCCCCAAATCTCCTTTAAATCCCCCCAAAAATCCCCCTCAAAATTTCTAAAAAAAAAAAAAAAAAAATCTGCCCTTGGGCATGTAAGACTGAGCATGGGTTTCAGTTATAGCTCTCAGTGAGAAGCACAGCTCAGCTAAGTAAGAGAAAAGGTGTTTTTTTCAGATAACTGCTACATATCCCTAACTGTCTCAGTAACCTACATCCTGAAACACCAAAGGACAGCATGTATGTGCTCGGAACAGGTCTGGCATGTGCTGCTACTGTAGGTGGCAGCAAGATCTCTTTTACTCTCTCCTAACCCTGGCAACCTCCATAAAAATCTTAAGAAAAACAGCAAAGCTGCTGCTGCTTTAGTGCTACAATACACTGGACACTTAAATTCGTCTCTGCTAAAGAAATGGTAGAAGCCTGTAACAGCACAGTCCCTGTGTGCAGAGTACACGCAAACAGAGTCACAGTAACGTGGCTGCCTGTTCAGTTCAGCTCCAGATGTGCTCACAGTCTGGTGCCATAAATCCCACCACTTCGAGAACAAAATATCCAAGCTTGCTAACTGTGTTATGGATGACATTTTTACTTCTTCCAGAAAGCCAGCAAGCTTCCATCTGACATTCTTCCCTGACAAAGGAAGGTTTCAAACAAGGAAAGTAGAGACTGCATCACATTTTTCATGGAAGGTAACACATAATGCCATTTATCTTCACGATACTATGAAAACAGGTGAAAAACCTAAGGAACAAATCAACAGCAGTACATGAAATGAGCCTTGCCTGTCTACTTAAATGCACTTACTAGATTTAGAAATTGATACATAGTTAGCAATTACTGTAACAGTGTGCATTCAAAACTTTGCTAGCTGCAGTATTTACAAGAAATCTGAAAACTGCGTACAAGGATGATACACATCAGCAGTTCTTTCTTGATTTAGTTACTTTCAATTATCACAGAAGTATGCATCCTGGACCAAAGCATACTGACATGAAAGATGTCAAAAAAGCTTGGGTTGGGTTTTGATTTCCTCTGCTAATCTGGAATTCCACTACAACTTTAGTTAGTAAACCGACTCATAAGAGTTGCTTCATTAGGGGAAAGTGAAAAAGAACTGAAGTAGTTTTGGATATAAGCACGGAAAAACCAAATATCATCAACTGGATCTACACTTTGTTTCAAACTTTATCAGATTTGTCTTAACTTCACTTAGTCGGCTCATGAAATGTAATAGCAATACTCAACCTGCAAGTCCAGGAACCATACAGAATACTTTGCAAAGTAAATGAGACATCTGAACTTCCACTCCCTCCCTCTGGAGTAGTGTTTCTCTAGAACTTGCACTGAGTTGAACAGAACCACCCTGAGCAGTGGCTGCCACACTGCAGCACAGCTACAGCACAGCAAAACTGCTGTGTCCCAGCACAGAAGGGTGGGTCACAACATCCTGTGTGTCTTAGAGCAGGAAACAGCTGCTGCCTCAAGCCTTATGTATCCACTTCTCCTCTTCTTTTCTCCTCTCCACTTCCATATGTCATGAACCAAGCTGCTCCTTCCTCAGATCGATGGGCATGGAACCTTGTTTATTCGGACTACAATTAGCTGGTCTAATAAAAATAGGTTATCTGCCCACAACCCTTGCCTCACTGGAGAGATATAGTCATGGTGGCATTCTTAGCAGAAGGCAGCTGACTGTGGAGCTCCTTGCCAGGACTGATTAGACACAGACCAACTGTGGCCAGAACAAAGTTCAGGACACACCTGTACAAGGAAAGGCTTTTATTTGATAGAGGCAACAGAAAACAGTTCTGCTGAACACAGAGCCCTGTATCACTGTGCACCCAGGCTGAAAATTGGCACTTGAAACAGGAATCCTACACTCTTCCAGACTTTTGTTTCACATATAGATAAGAATCAAAAGATACAGAGTCAGAGCTTGAAAAACTTGCCTGCTCACAGCAAGAGAAAGAGGAGAGGGATGAGTAGCTTGAGTTAGCTTAAGAGATTCCAGTAAATATTTTGGAAGGGGAGAGGAGTCAGAGGTACAGCAAAAGCCACAACCCATCCTGTGCATGCAAGAAAGAAGTCTGGAAGAAGGAAGCACAGTTCTACACACACACAAGAAGATTGGCCTTCCTTTAAGCTTAAACTGACAGCAGGAGGATGAATGGATTCATCTGGGTTAGCAGGCAGTGGGACAAAGAAAATTACAGATACATCATCACAAACAGACAACTATAGGCACCTTTTCTACCTCAATAAGAAGGATTAATGCCATGAACAACAACAAATTTTCTCTAAGGATTTTTTTCTGTAGATAAGCATCCAAACTTCTTCACTGAGCACACAAATGGGCTTTGAAATGAAGTTGTTCCAAACAAGCAAGCAAACATTTTGGTATTGCTTCTGTGCACAGGCAAGAGGACTAACTACAAGAAAGAAATGTTTTTGTCTTTGCTTTTACTACACTTTTATTGGTGCAGGGAACATTTCTGAACCAAAAGGAGAAAGTCAGCTAGCACCTGAAGATGAAGAGATTCTTGTTGCCTGATGAAACATTTGAAGACTCAGGGGCAGACTACTTCAGTGTAACGTATTTGGTTAAATCAGAACCAAGAGTCAAATACTGTACTCCCCTTTTCAAAGCAGTGCTAGTTGATATAAACTGAAAGGCTTTTCCTCTACAAACCCAAGAGCATCAGTGCCTACAAGTCTGTGTAAACATCACAAGAAATTCCCAAAGACCCCATACATACTCAATGACTGTCACTCAACCTCCACCTACAAATAAATATATATATTTATTTATTTCACTGTTCCCTAACAACACTTAGCATCTGGCGAACAATGCTGAAACTACCTTTTTAACTGAATGACACCCAAGAAGAACAAATTTGTTTTATTCTGACAAGGCATGAAGTAATGGACTAAGATTACACAGCAGGAAACAGATAGAGGTGGTTGAATACATTTAACTACATTTGGAAATAAAGCCAGCTTTTAGCTGCTGAACAGTTATTCCATATTCCTTTAAGAACTGTCTTTCTTGGAACATCTCAGTTTACAATTTTATGAAGGACTGCATCATACAATCAGGCTGAAACACTGCTTCTCAGAATCAGGTCCAACAGTTCTCAGCCATTGGGACTGAAAGTCAAAATAGGAACATTTTATCATCCACATGCTATATCCTATACTATAGAAGTTTTGACCACAATTTCCCAAGATGTGTGCATCACCAGGAGGTATCTGGATTCATTTCAGTGCAAAATAAGCATTGGAAAACCATCTCAAGGACTTTTACCCTCCTACTTTTCTGAATCTGTAATTTAAAGTATATCACATGGCAACACCGTGTTAACCAACAGCTGCTATGAAGCATAGGAAAACATTCCTCAGCCTATTTGTTTTTTGTTACCTTTGATTTTCAAAGAGCTCTTTGATATGGTGATTCTCCATTTCTGAACAGTAATGCCTGAAGCACAGGTTAAATAGCACGGAATGCATTTTCTTTTCCTTTTCACCTTCTTCCTCTTCGCAGTCTCCTTGCCTCACCTGCAGCTGCCGCAAGAAAAATTTCAGACCTACTTTAGCCCTCTGGGCTCCCACTGCAAGAGGCAGGTGGGTTGGTGAGAGGTCAATTCCTGCTGGATCCCATCTGATGGGCCCAGTCTCCTCCTCTGCATCATGTTTTTCTCTCCCTCCACTCCCAAGGCTGAACAGAGCAGGGTGAACTCTGCTGGAGCACCAAATACAAGAAGTAATTCCTGTACTGAATGCAATTATAAAGCTGGAGCAAGGAGCAGGCTACTGCATGGGAACATGTATATAAGGAAGATACATCTAAGTCTTCTGGATCCATCTTTAACTCCTGTAATTGTAAAAAGCATATTGTATGCTTGCTGTGATCTTACCCTCTAACGTTTTACCTTTTCCTGGCCAACAAGGAAGACAGCAGTGAAGGAGATACTGTTTCTCCCTATGGTGACCATCCTTATTCCCTTGTAGGCAGAGGTGACAACAGGGAATGAAGGGAACACCATTAGAGAGAAAAATAAAAAGCCAACTTCTAAAATCTCAAGGGTTAACCTAGTAGGATGTCAGATCATCAGGAGCACAAATGCACCATTATCAGCAAGGAGGCATCAGAAGGAAGATCTATACAGTGCAGGGGCTTTCATCAACAGAGTTCAGTTCCAGGAGCATCACCGGGCTATTTTAAACTTCCTTTCAGTTGCTACATGGCCTGTAAGCTTGTCACTGTGCTTTAGGGAGCATTCACTACAAGAACCCTTGGTTGCATGAAGACTTCCCTTACAGTATTCAGTTTATATTCAGCATTTCAAACAGACCAGTCATGACAAAAATTGAATTTGAAAGCGGATGTGCTTGTACTATTTAACATGACTTTCAGTTCCATTCACACACAATTTGGACAACTTCAACACAGACTAAATATACTAAAATTCAAAGATAGCCTACTTATTCTTTTTATGACACCCTTTGGCAGTATGAGATTTAAAGGAAGACTGGATACAGGCAGTGAGCATGTTATAAGAACAGAGATTACAACAACCTCAGAGGCAAAAAACCCAAACAATCTGAATCAGAGAAAACCTACTGCAAGGCAGGGGGCAGATGTGAAATTGCCCTTACATTGTAAAAAATAATGGGAAGAGTTTGGTTTTCATATTATCTCTAAATGCCTCAATCTGTGCAGTTATTTCTGTCTCTATTTTTGTTTCAGTTCTTTAACTTGGTAATATCACAGAAATGCAACCTTTCTCTGTAATACTTTCTCTAAACAATTTCCCCCCTGTGCATCACTCAACAGTTTTCTTTTAGTGCCACAACCTGTCCTCAACGAGCCATGAAACACATCCTGCCCTACAACTCTGCAATCCAGCATCCACATCCAGAACCTCATCAAAAACTCATTTGTGCCAAAGGAAAGGCACCCATTTATTTCACTGCACCATTAAACCACTTCCTCTAACTATTGAAAACTGCCATGTTTACTTATAACCACAGCACTTAGTGCTACTAAACCCAGGAAACATAATGGAACTACTTACATCTATTAATAGGCCATTAAGCATTTGGGAAAAAGAGTACCATGCAGCAGCCACAGGGTATAACAGTCAAGAAACTCAGCATCAAAGTAAAGTCCTACTCTCTCTCCACTCCAGGAGAGGGAAATGAGAACTAGCTCATCCATCATTTATTTTGGAAGCCATAATAGGCTCACTGTTTATCAACATCTTAAGAGACTCAACAGCACATTCCAGTCCTCTCCCTGAGGTCTCTTTCCCCTGACACAGGGTGGGTTTGCACACACACACACACACACAGATGCCACATTCAACACAAACAAGGGAATGGAAACGACTGGCAAGATACAGACAGGTCACCAGCAACAGGAGACAGAAAGCACTTCCCATTAGTTGATCCCATCCCACCAAGGGAACAGGAAATAAATCCCTTTACATAAAATACATAAAATCACAGTAATGATGTGTGGATAAACATTGTAATATTGTCCTAATTTCCCCTTCAGGACAAAAGAAAAGGCCCCTCTGGTGATTTCCCATGCAGCAAACTTAGAAGCATGAAAAAAGTTTTTGTTTCACGTGAATGGATTTTTGCAAAATGAGGTTTATTTTGTTCACAATATAGTTGTATATTGGAAGTTTAATCCAAATCAACAATCCCAGATAGTTTATTCAGACTGGAGTACTCTTCCAGCTACTACTTCATCTGTTGCTCAAGTGAAAAGGCAGCAGAGCTCTCCCTGTTGTAGCAGAGGAGGATTTCTTCAGTTCTCCTGCTGGAGTTATAAACCCAGACACGCTGCAGCACCTTAAGAAAATTTGTGTCTTTCTCTTTTGATGGAAGCCACATGAAGAATCTCTACCACACCCCCAAGCAAAATTAGCCGCAAACTATAAATATTTGAATGAACATTTTACTAAAATAAGGAAGAGCTCTGCTAACTTGGCACAAGACAAGTAATTGGATAATTCACATGGATTGAACCAAGCAAGGTGTACTTCCAGATCTTACCTAGGCCAAACAAAACCACAACACATCCTCCAGCATCTGGTATCAAAACAGACAGAACAATCAGATGTACTTCTGTTACTGCTATTTTCTTGAAGATTTTCTGAGATGCTTTTACAGTGGCATCCACAAATTGATACATACTATGATGTATTTTTAGCCAACACATCATTTTCCATCCTATCAAAACCTCAGGTAGAAGTGATATATTTAGATGCTCATTTATTGAAATGACTACTGGGGAAAAGTTGCATCTAAGAAATTATTCAACAAACAAAAGTAGATTTATGAAGCTTCATATACTTTCCTCTAAAATGGTTGGATGCACAATATACCAATGATGGTGGTAAGGTTATGGGACATAAAATCCATTTTTCTTTTTGTGCAAGCAGATGTGCACATTAATACACAAGGCCAACGGGCAGCTGGCTCTGCTATGAAGCACCAACTCAGAAGGCAGCCCAGATTAAAATGCCCATCATATCAAACCAAGCTAATACACATTCAGTGGACTGGTCCTCTTGGAAGACAAATGCAAGCACACAAGAATGACTTTACAAAACAACAGATGCAATTATTACTGAAGGGATTGAATTCAAAAGCTTGGACAATTTCAAATATTTCTGTATTTAAATAGAGAATAATGAGAGTTTCCAGATTATTCACAAAAGGGAAAGAAAGGATTTGAATGTCCAATACTGTGTCAAACATGTATTTACTCTTGTAATGAAAAATAAAAAGTTCAGGAAGTTAAATACTATATAACACACACAATATAACATACTATATAACTCTTCTGTTAAATTGTTACAAGACATTCAGTTCAATACTACCATGTTTTTCTAGCTGGTCCAATCAAAAAGTACATATGTATAACACTGGAGCACAAAGTTGTTAAATCCATTCCTTTACAATATGGAAAATGCAAAGTGAAACATTAAGAGAAGTTTCCTACTGGCATCTTTATACCAAGGAAAATAACATGAAACCACAGCGAGAAAAACTTCGTCACACTGAGAAAAACAGTTTAAAGCAAAATCTCTTCTGAGCAAACATGTACAACACAACTGTGCAAACCCTGCACAACATCAGGAATACCTCTACTATTCATCACTACTTTGGGCATCCTCACTGAAAAGCTGCTAAAAAATCAAACAGGAATATACCTGCTACGTAGCTGAAGTTTATGCAAAGATCACAGAAAGGCTTTATCAACCTCAGCAAGGCAGACGTTTGTCTGCAGCACCTCAACCCCGCAAGAATAATCAGCTTCCTTGTGATCAAAGGAAAACAGACACAAACACATGAAAGCAGTAACAAAAACCTTCAGATACTCAAGTGCAAAAGAGAAACTGATGTCCCAGAATTTAGGGCAAAACACTTCCACACATTTTGATCTGTCATTTGGCAAGCAAAGATGGAATGCACAAATAATCTATTAAATGAAAAGAAGCACAATACTTCACAGGACATCAGATCACAGAGGCCATAGATGTTAAATAATTAAAGGAAAGTGTACTTACTGTGGATGGTGCATTTAAGAGTAACAGGAAGAAAATTAAGGAAACTAAGATGTGACCAACAGGCATTTTCATATATCTATTAATTACAGCTGAAGAAAGCCTGAAATTTAAAAGCATTCTATATGTACATACTCAGAAGACAACTCAAAACCAGAAGTAATTCCATTTGAAACCTTTTTATTACCATTTAACCACAACAAGAAGTACTTTACTTAATCCTTACAACATTCAGACCTGGGTGCCAGGGGTTTAGGATCTTGACACCTTTATGATACAAATGAAGAAAAAACCAAAACTATATTACTTGAATGACAGAGACAAAGTCTGTCAGATGTGTTAAAGTCTTTTAAATAGCATAACAATAACCTTGAGGGTTTTATATTTTTGCCGTTTTAATGGTTAGACAGATTTCCACTTTGTAAAACTCACTTACTTCTTATCTTCACACAGTGACACATCATCATCGTTAATCATTGTGGAGATAAAACCCAGTGAAAGGTCTTTCTAAATGTCCTATCTAAAGTCACTTCAGGGTACTGCTATGCTGTAAAGTACCTCTGTGACCATGCAAGATTTCAAATCACTTTTTTCACCAGGTAAGCTGCTACACAAGTATATTGGGAAAAATAGCACATGCCATATTCCTACTAATTCCAGCCATAGAAAACACATAGGTGAGACATCAAGTTGTGATGGAAATACCAAACCCAATTCAATTACAGCAAAAATAACGCAGAAATTATCTAGAATGTCAAAAGCTATACAGATTAAAAAGACCTGCTGCAGTACCAAAAAAATTTTGGTTTTGATTACACTAATAACCTTGGCCAAGATACAGCACTACTACTCCTTCCATTATTTAAGCATATTATCCAGATTTTCCCTCTCAACCAGTAGGAGATTTCCACAAGAAAGTTAAATCTGAGTGTGTAATTCAAGTGTATTTAACATACATACTGACCCACATCACAGGACACAGAGCTGAGTATAACCTGTCACACACACAACACCTGACAGGCAACTGCATCCAACAGGACCCAGAAGATACAGAGACTTCACAAAACCCAAAATTACCTGGCTGGGAAAAACTGGGGCCAAAGAGAGAAGGAAGTGGGAAATAGCAGGGAACAAGTGGAATTGGTTATTACTTAATGCAGCAGAATTCCCAAAATTTGCATAACTACAGTCCAGTTATTTATAAAAACTCCATGAAACAGTAATTTAAAGAAATTAACAAAACACCACAATATAAATGAATACAGAATTTAATCTGAGACTAACTCTTCTAGAATCTGCTCAACAGCTTCAGCCAGTCACAAAGGGCTGAAAACTGCATCACCCTATCAGAGGTGGTGCAAAAACCACATTTCACGAGGAGAGGCCAAGATAACTAAAACAGAGAAGAGTCAAACAAGGTACTCAATAAAACTGACACTGGGACCTTCTGGCAAAGGTGAACCACACAAGGAAATAAGATTTATTTTTTTTTCTAACCACCTAAATAGTCCAGAATTAAATAGAATTAAAAGCCTTGCTCTGGAAATTCTGTAACCTTAAAATGCACTTGTAAGTGAATGACAGATACAAATAAGATTTTAAAAGACTTTCCCCTGTCAGTTTTGCTCCACACACATTAAATGACTGAGAAGCAAGAAAGTTAATTGTATTTTATTTATTCATGAGATTAAAAAAAGCCTTACTACATAAAACTTCATACAATATCAACATGCAGGATACATAGTTTCATTTACATTAAATATGCACATGCTCCTTCAATTAGCATGTCTAGAAATAATTATCTAATATTAAAATAAAGCATTCCTGATGCCTTTCCACTGCTACAGATACATCAGCCACCAAAGCAAATGGAGCTGTGTGACACTATACAGCAGTGTCTTAGAGACACCAAAGTTTTCAGATGCTCTACTTTCCCAACATATGCATGTCAAGCAATATACCTTCCTTTTATTTCTGCAATCCTGAAATTCAAAGGCAAGACGTTACTCTTCACTGCAGTTCAAGAACTTTTTTGGAAAGAGATTCGATTTTTTTTCTTTTTTAAGGACAACTCTGAAAATGTTACAATGTTACTACAGAAGAGTATCTTTCAGAGGATGTAAAGTGTTAAAGTGCCCTGAACTAAAGCCAGCACTTGCAAACAGTAGCATCACATGCAAAGCAGCCCATGAATTAACAGAGGAGATAAACAACCTTGAATGTCCATACATGAGAGAAAATCGTATAGTACAAAAAGAAGAGTATAAGTGTAGGTTGTTTAGTTCTTTTTGGCCTATGGAAAAGGACTGAGATTAAGAAGAAAAACTCACACAGTAGTATTAGAAGTAATGCACACATAAAAACAGTTTGTATGAAAGTAATTAATGATTATATAGGCAAAACACATCATATTTTTTCTAAAAATTCTTTTAGAGGTGACTACATTTCCTATAAGGAAAAAACCAAAACCCTTTGCTCTGAAGATCGAAGCATCCAGCATTTCAATCTCTCAGCACATGCATTAAGCAAATCTCACTGGGCAGCAAAAAGGAAGACAGGAGATTCAATACTGAGCAGCTTGTCCTTCAAATGCTGTTTAGTCATTACCTTTACTACAGACAGCAGCAGCAATAAAGCCTGTTTTGTCACCTAACACTCTTCCTGACAAAAGGATTCCTACAGCGTCTTCTCAGGCTGTAGCCTCTCTACATGCCTCTGATTTCTGGCAAAAGGATATATTTGAGCTCTGCAAATGTTATTTGCTTGTGCCACAGAATTTTGCTCCCTGTTTGCACAACTGTAAACAACCGAACAATATTCTCTCCCCTGGTAGTCAAGAGATGCAAATACCTTCCCTTATTGGAGGCTTGTTTGTTACAGCTTGTTCTGGGCAGACAGTCTGAAGTGATGGACATGCAAATCTCATTCCTCTCTTTCACTGCCATCCTAGCAATTCCCTCACCACTGGAGGATGCTACAGATCCACACTCAGATGCTGCCAAGAACTACAAAGTCTGGGAGAGGGAATAGTGGCTACAGTCAGGCAGTGCTGGGGCAGCACCCACTGTGGGGACACTGTGGGACGGAGCATTTCAGTTTACAACACAGAGGTAAGATTCTTCCTATCCCTAAGAATGAGACAAGGACTCCAGGACCAAGGTGTACATACAAACACATGAATTAAAAGAGGATCATTTCCAAATCCATATTGATTCATGTAGTAGCTGCTGTGCTTTCTACAAAATTGGTAAATCCCACCAAAAAAAGTCTCATTCGCTGCTGCAACGGATCCAGCTCCCACCCATACCTCACACACAATCTTTCACACCACATCATATATGATCACCCAGCAGACAGTTCAAATAAAATCATGAATTTGGCAAAGAACCAATCTATACTGCCTTGCTTGGGCATGAGTGTTCAAAAGCCAATGCTTGACCACAAGTCACATCTGCTTGTGTCTGTCCATGCTCTTCAACATGACCTATTTGACATCATCTTTAATTACACCACATGCTGCCTTTTCTATGGATTCCCAATCTCATACAGGGTGAAAAATAGATCATGCACTGCTCTATATAATGAGTGAATGTTTTTTGCAACCTTTTTCTCCGAAATTAGAAAGTATAAACTAGGAAAACACAAAAAGAAAAATGTCTGGGAAGAGCACAAGCGAATATTGGGCAGAATTCCTTATGCTTTAAAGAAGAGGTGAAAAAAAAAGGTCACAAATAAGAATTCCAAGAATTGGTTTTTTTCTTTTCTCTTCCATGTGAAACATGAAAAAATGGATACCCAAGACCTAGAAGCACTTGACTGCTCAACTGCAACAGAGGTCGTGAGAGGAGAATAAGGAGAAGGGCGAGGAACAGCAAACACAGGCGTTCCCAGCCCTCCTTGGCTCCTCACACCGTGTTACCTCAGAGAAGTCAAAGTCTCAGATTCATCTTCCCACTCCATAAATCTGGGGTAATACTACTACTTCCTTATCTCCCAAAGCACTTGTAAAGCTACTTTTAGTCACTACAGTGTCTTAGGACAAGTGGAAATTAATTCTCTTTTATGCCCCAGGTTTAGCTGGCTTACCATGCACAAAGCAAAGGCTCCATATCAGATAATTAAGCTAAAACTATAATGAGACGCTACGTAACACCTTAATCTCCACCCATCTCATACCCCGAGCCCAGAAAGATCATGTGAAGAGGGAGCAGCCAGACCCACCCCAACACCTACACCTGAAGCCAAGGTCACGACCACCAGCCTTGGCCGTAACATCTCCTGGAGCTGGGGGACTTGATCCCATGCCAAGTGCTATCCATACGCCGCAGCAGCCCCCACCACATCTCGCACACCCTTTCTGCCCTCGGAAATTAAAAGTTATGTTCGCTGAGCAACGAGGAGAGACCTTAACCGTGAGCCGTGCCTATGCAAGGGCTTCGAGTGAGGCGTTCACGCTCGATACCAGCTCAACCAGTTTGCTGCCCGGGCTGGGCAGCACCAGCACAGGCAGGCCCAGGCACTGCTCAGAACGAGGGTTACAAATCGCTCCCTCCCCGCTCCCCACTTCGGGGCACGGCCAAGCTGTCGCCCGCTCTCCCCGGCAGCACCGCCGGCGGTCCAGGAAATCGCAGCGGCACAGGAGCAATCACGGCAAACACCTCCCGCCCCACAAAGGGCAAGGAAAGGCTTTCCCGGGAGCCTCGGGCGAGACCTGCTCTGTGTCCGCTCTGGAGCGGCCGCCCGGCGCCGGCACCCCCGCGGCTCCCGCCGGGGACAGCCCGCTCCATCCCTCCGAGATGGCGGCCGGACCCTCCCGCCGGCGCCCCCGGCACCTGCCGGGCTTGCCGGGGAGCGACCCCCGCCCGCTGGGGCGGGAAGGGACGGGACGGCACCGGGAGAAGCCGCGGGATGCGGGAGAGCCGCCGTTCTNCCTGCGCCGGGCGGGGGCGGCTCCCGGGGCCGCCAGGTGCTGCCGCTGCCCCGCCCCGGGGAGCCGGCGCGGCCGAGCCTGGGGTTTGGTGAGCGGGCTTGTTCAAGCGGGTTATCCCCGACAGCCGAGAGACGTGTGCCCTCTGCCTTCCCGGGAGCGATCCTGCCGTTTTCCCAGATTTTTCCAGCCAGGTGGTTGCGTGCGCTGTTGGCAGCCGCGTGCGGCCTCGGGTGAATCGATGGCACCGGGGAAGGGTTCGAGCGTATCGTTCCCATCCAGCTGCGCTCCGGTTCTCCGCCACGGGCGGCCCTTCGGGCCGGGCTGGCCCCGCAGCGGCGGGACCGCTGTGTACGCGGTTTTAGAAGAGGAGAAATAAGGAAACATCCTCTTTGTTTCTCCTCATCACTTGCATGCTGGTGGTCGAACCCCTCTGTAACACGCACTCTGAATATTTGTTCCCAGCTCCCTGGTTTTGCTGCTTCTGACCCGTGTTGGGACACGGCAGCGCTACGGGAACACACGGGACCTGTGGCCTTGGGGCAACTCCTGCTCCACTGCCCCAAAACATCGCCAGAACTGGAGCTACATGCCAGACGCCTTATTGACTCATCTTCACTGCCAGTCTACTCAGATTTAAATATAAGACGTACTTAATCCTTCTACTTGACGTTTTTATTCCTATTGTTGCTTTCTTTGTGCCAGGTGATTATATTCCCTTCATATTCTTTACCTGCAAGTACAGACCATATAGGGATGGACACGAAAGTTTTTGCTGTTTCGTTTTTTTGGAAAGCATTTGCTTCGGTATTTCTGATGTGTCTCCTGGTAATCGCTATTTCTCATTAAGTGCAAATTACATTGATTGGGTGCTTCCATCTATACATTCAAGTGGTGTCCTCACACACGTCAATAAAAGTTTCACTACACAGATTCAGGTTTTCTGGTGCATATAGTAACAATTATACCTAATGCAGCCTCATCGATGAAATACTTCATTTTCGTTGTTTTCAACTCAGCGAAATTTAGAAAGTACCAACTGATGTTTCAGGCCAGCAGTTTCTCAGGCTAACCTTCCATCAAGGGGCTCCACTTCAAATTATTCTTCCTGTCTGAACATTAAATTGTATGGTTTTGCTCATGGTTACAGAGAGAAACCCCACCTGTCTTACAGTAGCTGTGCCTCCTGATTTACAGGGGCTCCTTTTGCAACAAAAGAAGGAACTCTGTTGTAATCTTAATTAATCTTTAGCCTATTGGTGTCTTTGTGATGAGGGAAAGGAAACGGGGTGAATTTCTAGGACTGAGAATTAGAAAAGCAGGGAATGAATGTGAGGGATAGAAAGGGGCAGGGAAAGATGGAGGGAAATAGCTAGAAGGTGGAAAAAGGGATATGAGGGTATTTGGGCAGTAGCCAGTGGTTGGGTGAAGAGGCAAGGATGGCACCGCTGGAGAATCTGCCCCAGGGAACATAAGCCTGCCAGTTCTCGCTCTCAAGTGGTCCTGGAGCCCATAAGCATGGCATGTCACATGGAGAAATAAGTATTCTCCTACAACTGTAATTTCCTCTGATAGCTGGTTCACAGCGTTCAGACTGGGAACCATGCAGTGGGGAAAAAAAAAAAAAAAAAAGATATTTTAAGGAAAATTTAAGGAAACTATATAGAAAACATTAAAGCTCCAAAGATAAAAACCTCCCCTATATTATTTTATGTAGTATGTGATACGAGTCAGTTTTTAAATTACCTTCAGACAAGACTCCTGCCTCAGTCAGTGCAAAGGATGTGTTTAATTGATGTATAATTCTTCAATGTTTCTCTTCATTTTCATCATGTAAAGTGGAATATTTCATGTCATATTCACTGTGCATTCTTCAAACCCTGCCTTGAAGGCAGGTTAATTAATTTCCATGATGACTTTTCTGTGGTACTCTCTTAACTCCTTGAAATGTTAATAAATTTAACTTTGTAACAGCCTTCTAAGTTGAAGTAGTACTATTATCATATTTTACATGCAGGGAAGAACTAACAGCAGGTAATGTGGCTGGAGTTGTCTGTAGGTGTTTGTTTGTTTATGGATTTAATACCATGCGCATCCACCAGCACCTAAGAAAAAAAGATAATAACTGTTCTTGCTCAGTCTGGATCTTTAAGCACTGTATGCAGTAGGTTATTTACAATCTACAAAGCTTAGATGTGCACTTACACTTGGCAGTCAGGAACTAGTTTCAGGTATATCTGTGTATCCTTCTTTATGACAGATAGAGGAACTCTGGGAAACTTCTTAATATTTAACCTTTAAAAAGGAAGTTATGAAGAGTTTTATTTTGCCCATACTTCAAAGAACAAGACTATTTTCCTGACCACAGCAGCTAAAGGGGCCTTCCCAGCTGTAGTGGGACTACAACCAGTGTCTGCATGCTCAGAATTGAAGATGTCACTGTGTTCCTCCCTGATGCTCCACATCCCACCTTTCTTTATTGTCCCTTCCTGTGAATGGAAGGAAACCATCCTAGAGGTGGCACATCACCAGGGGTAATGTGAGGGTCCACTTTTGAGTGATATAGAAAAGATTACACAACCTGACAGTCCTACAACCTTTGGGAGCTGAGGGAAGAGACTGGAAAGTTTCTCTTCCCCTCCAGAGCCAAGAGCGTGAATTATCACAGCGCTGCCTGTGAGGGCAACGAGACAGCAGAGAGAAGCTGTGTGTTTGCTGGGCATTGGCCAGCCTCTTATCAGCAGCTCTCTGGATGAATTATAAAATAGTGAAGAAATTTTCCCAAGCAAAACTTGATCTCTATAAGGCACATGACATTGAGCATTCTGACTGGGGAAGTGTTTATTGCAGACACTTTGGTTATCCTGCTTTCTGCTTTCTTCATCTGATGCCTATTTTGTCCTTCTATGTCCTCTGGTGTTACTAATTCCAGATTGTTCTGTTTCAAAGCATTTCTTTTTCTTTTATGGTATGTTGTGTGCTGTTAAAATCAACACCACTTTGGGTTGCTTTTGTGGAAAACATTTTTCGCCTTCTACCACACATTTTTATTCGGTGCTGTATGTAAACAGGTAAGTGCAAATAATCATACATGTGCTACAGTAGGTGTTGGTCACCCTAAGTCTGTGAAAATCTCAGAGGCAAATTTGCAGAGATGTAGTCTTAAAGTCAGGTCAGGATGCAGACAGAAAGAAGCAGGGACTGCTAATTTTGCCACCTTAACAGACATTCAAATAAAAATTGTCAAAAGTGTAAGCTAATTTTGAAAATCTTGCCTTCTTTTCTCAGTGTTTTTTATATGGTTATATTTATGCAACCAAAGCCGTCTCTCCCTGGGAGTGCTTATGAAGGAAAACAGACAACTGAGTCCTGAGCAAAGTGACCAAATTTACTGTGTTACAAATCTTTGTTGGTCCACAGTTTTTGCTCTATTTTGCCATTTTGAATTGATAACTGACAAGTTGAGAACCCAAAAAAAGTAAGGCCAGCAGAATGGCTACCTGTGGTTATAAGCTAGAGCAATTGGCCCAGCGTCACACAAATGATGTATGTCAGAGATGGTAAATCCAGTTCTCATAGGCACTGTTTATCTGCTTTAACTTCAAGATCCTCATTCCTTTTCTGAAACTCCTGAAAGTCCAGTGTCTTATAACTGCTTGATGAAATTAAGTGCTTACACCAAAGTATTTCTACAAGCAATGCAAATTCATCTGAAGAGTACTCCTCTTCATCAGGTAAGATCCTGTCCTCTGAGAAAAACAGAACATGACTAAGAAGTTAAAAAGAATGCATTAACACGTATATCAGAAACCGAAGAAAGGTGGTGGGTATAAGTAATTGTAATTATTCCTGATTGTTGAAATATTGATTCAGCCTCTTAAGCATTCCCCTAAAATAGATTACAAGGGCATGTAGGGATAGGACAAGAGGGAATGGCTTTGAACAGAAAGAGGGCCAGTTTAGTGTACATATTGGGAAGAAATTTTTTGCTGTAAGGATGGTGAGGTATGGACACAGGTTGCCCAGAGAAGCTGTGATTGCTCCATCCCTGGAAATGTTCAAAGCCAAGTTGGATGGAGCTTTGAGCAACTTTGTCTAGTGGAAAGTGTCCCTGCTCATTGCAGAAGGGTTGGACTAGATGACCTCTAAAAGGTCCTTTCCAACTCAAACTATTCTATGAAATTACAGAAATTCAAAGAACTCATTGACTAATAAGAAATCTTCCTCATGAAGGATCAATCTTACACAAAACAGTCATGGAAACTGAATCAATAAACTGAGACACATTATGATACCCAAGAAAATATTTTTTTCCAGTCACTTGAAATCTTTCTATAGAATGTGTTGGTGGTGTCAGTCTTGAAGGGAGATATCAACAGCAAAATGATGCTCTGTTTCAAAACTCATCAGAACTCATGGTTGTAATTCTGAAGGACTTCTACCTTTTAATCATAAATGTTTTTATAAAAAGTAGTTGAATTTGTCCTGGTGAAATGACTTCAATTTCTGTTTGTCTCTCACTGTCTAAAAAGCCACAGATATTCACAAGTATTGAACTGTCTTTTTATGTTCCCTTGATTGAAGAGCAGGAACAATGCCCAGCTCAGTCTGGAAAAGCTTAAACTACATCTGTCTGCTCTATTTTTTTGTATTTACATATCTAAGAAGTGTCATTGAGTGAGTAATATCAGCCTACCATTAAAATAATTTTTAGGATGAATCATAATGGATTGCTTTTGTATTTGTTCTTTGGCATGCAAAAAGTATATTAGTTCTCCTCCATGTGAAAATATATGTTTAAAAAACTCTTTGTTATTAAATGACACATTTTTTACCCCAATATTCTGTGCCATATATGATTTTTTTATACTCCCCAAATGCCTTGAACTAGAGGCATTTTTTCACTTGCCTCACACTTTTTTCTTTTGAAGTTCAGCCATAGCTATTTAATTTGGAGAAGGTTGACACCAATGGGGTTGATCTTCACAAAAATATGTGAAAATAGAGCAAGAGACGAACTCTGTCATCACCTTGTCCTTTGTTACTTACTGACGGCACAGGCATTTTAAGTCATGTACAAACATAGCCCTGGTATACACACCCTGCTTTACTAAGCATGGTAATGAGATAAACAGTAGTGGAATGCAGCACAAACCTATTTCACACCTGATTTAAACTGAACATTTTTTCATCAATGTTTCATTGAACGAATGATACATATTATTTCTCCAGTTCTCCTGTAAATATGGCCTTCCTTCTTTGCCACCAACTACCTGCTCTTCTCCTTCAGGTTCAAAATCCTGTGATCCATGAATCTTGGAATCTGTGTCATTAGTTGCTTTGCAGATTTCCAGGCAGGTGTCATTGGAGAATTGAATAAGTTAGATTTTGATGAGTTTTGGAATGCTTTTGATTCTGGGATTAAAATAAAGGTTTTTTACTGCAGTATTAGGCAAAGAAAAAAGGAAAAGCTCTGTTAGCTTTTCATGCTTTAACAGGATATGACACAGCCTTAGCATTTGCTGGGAGAGGCAGGAGAAGATAAGTCTTGCTTCGGAAGAAAGAATGTCTGCCCTGCAGACATAGAAACGTTGTGTTTCTCCATTTCTCTTCACCACCTGCTGAAGTGATTGATATTTGCCTGAAGGATTTGCAGTTATTTGTAGTATTTTTTGTTTAACTGCACCAGCATACTTTGCCAGGAAGTGGAACATTCTTCCCCCAGCAGTACATTATCTAGCCATATAGGAGAGGATTATGTTATAGTCATATATGATGGAAGCATGGACAGGAAGGTACCTACTTCACAATGATAATAAGCTGTTTGCAAGTTTGTGGAATATCAAATCCCAAGATATTTCTACTCTGATTGAATGCCTAAAATAGCATTAAACTAATTAAGTTTAGTTATCATTGAATAATACTTATACTGCATCAGATGGCAGATAGACAGCAGAGAATTAGTTTTTTACATTTTTGGTTAAACTGGCATCCCGAGTATGATAAACTCAGTTGCCTTGAAGAGAAGGGAACTCAAGGCTGCCCTGGGGATGCAAAACCTCTGCAACATATAGACCAAGTAGGTCCAAGAAGCCATGAAGTCTTCTGATCAGACGAGTTTATGAGTAGTACTGCATGAGCACAGGAAGAGTCTGCCTCACACTCACACTTTTTCCATGCTCTGTGCTCACTGCTTCCTAAATGACTGGTAAGTGTAGTGCCTCGGCCTCCCTGAGCACCATCCATAAGGTATCTCTGGGAGAGACATGTAAATGCAAGGAGAGAAGTCAGTGTGCTTTACGTCTGCTTCCATAACTAATTTTTTATGATTTTTTGAATTATAAACATTCATTCATGAATTTTTAATTTTTAGGAATCTGTGACAGACCCAGAACTAACTAAAGGATATACTTAATACCTGCTCAGCGTAGGGAAGTTGAATTCTGATTGCTTTTATTGAAAGAGAGAGAAAGAATATTATAAAAGATGAAGATTTTATTTACTCTCATAATCAATTTTTCCTTCTTCCTTAACTTCCACAGACATGGAGTGTGCAATGTGACTGTTTGAACATAGAGAAAAGCAACACTGATCTGTGATTTTGTGGTTGCTTCAAAGCATAATAAATCAGGCTAAGCCTGTAGATGCCTACAGTCTAAAGGTCTCCTGGTTACTAAAGTGAAATCAATAATTTTGAAGCAAGCAGTGTTTGAAAAGCGGTTGAGCTGAGTCTTAAATCCATTTGTATAAAATATTGCACTGAGCATTTTAACACAAAAGGGGAGGGTCTATCGACAAAACTTGCTCATCAAGGATGAAATGGATCCTCAGGCTCAGCTCCACTGACTTCAACACAACTACAACAAATAACTCAGTCTGCCTCTGAACAGAAAAATCTATTATTTCATTTTATAATATATAAACATTTGACAGAGAAATCCTAACTATATATGCTAAAAAGATAAAATAACAACTTCAAGAAGTCTAATGGAGATGCATTTAGATAGTTGTCATGTGCCTCAAAAATTGAGTAAACATCAGACATCAATCAAACATGAGTTTACCTGAATTTCACGGGTTAAAGACCACACCCACAAACAGTTAAGGATATATTTTATGCCTCCCTGCCAATCCAATAATTCATGGAGCATACTGCTTCCTCTAGATTTGAATTTTATAGGAGATATAACTCAGCAAATACAGTGAATGCATTTACAAACCTCTGCAGCCAACATAAAAAAGACCAAAATAAAAGCGTCCCAAAATCGCTGGTGAGTTAATAAAAATAGGCATGATGGATTCTGTGGAAATAATGTCAAGCATGGTCCCAAATACATGATGCTGGTTTTGTAGCCATTTAGTGTATTTTCTGAATTCTAGCTCTTTGACAATTTAGCCTTCCCTCTCTACCACTGAAAATCAGGATTACATCTGGTACATATCTTGTAATTTCTCATTTTTTTCCTACTGCATATCAGAATGGTCAAAGTTTGTCTTTAAATTAATTTGTGATATTTATGAGAGAAGTTATTTACTCTGTCTTCAAGCTCAATTTGAAGATACAAACTCATGTAAGTACCACAACTAACTGGGAAAAAATACGATGATTCAAACCAGTGTTTCTATTTGAGAAGAATTCTGATGTTTCAGAATTTTTTTATTTCAAATCAAAGTAACAGAAATTACTTACTTGTAGTTAAAAGTGTTTAACAATTCTACAAATTCCTTCCTAGCCATATGACAAAGTTTTCATAGCACTCTTGTATGTCTTCTTACTGCAGTGCAGTGATCTGTTAGGACGTCTAGGGATAGGTCTCCATATTTAGAGAGATACTGAGGGTAATTATGTTCTTCTCCAAATGACACGACAGACATTTACACCTTTGTCTAAATCCAACTCCCAGGCTCTCTTGGATACTGTGGGCTCTTTGATATTCCAGTAAGTACAGTTTTTCCCTACCTTTTCGTAAAGGATTTTAACTCAAACATGATTCATGTTATACTTACTATACTTTTTCTTTCTTTGTAGTCATTAATGCATAACACTGTTTTACCATCTTTATTTTTCTCTTCCATCTTTCCTAAATTATGCATATAATTCCATCCTGTTATTCCAGCCATAACTGCTAATGCTCCACAGGTCTTTATGCTAGCTAGTGTCACGTTCTGACTCAATTGTTTTGTTGTGCCAATGCAATAGCTTCACACCACAAGAGGCTAATTTTTAGCCATCAGCTTCCAACTCTGTGTATCAGTATTGGCACTTTCATTCCTCTCACCTTCTGATATTCCTTTCTCACTTAATTATCATCAAGCAGATTAAATGAGCCTTTCACAGCTTTCTTCCCCACTTTAAAATTTAAGCTCTTATCAATCAAATTAGCCTTGGTCCCAGTCCAGAACTCAAACTGCTCTGTGTGTGATCCTTCTCCAAGAATGTTTCTCAGAGGCAGACCAACCCTAAACATTCCTATAGGGTCATCTGTTGGTCTTCACTGTCTAGTTGCATCTTCCCTCTAAAACTTTGAAACCCAGAATAATTCCATTCAAGTTTTATTGATATTTGTATTAATCACATTTAGCTGGGTTCTGATTTCAGACAACTTTTCCATGTCTTCCTACTAGCAGACAATTGCTTCTGCAGTTGGAGCAATTTTAACATGTTCATTCTTGAGTCTTGACCTACTGCAGCAAAAGTGTGCAAGAGCCAGAAAGATCATCTTTCCTGTGTGGTTTAGATTAACAAGACCATCTTTCCTGTGTGGTTTAGATTAGCAAAATTAAATACAAGTATTTTAATGTCTTAAGTAAACTGCTCCCACTTTGACAGACACAAGAACCACCCACAGGGTTAGGTACCTAGTGTCAAAATGAGAAATACCAAAGCCCAGCTGGAGCCAAGACTGCTGAGGAGAAGTGGTTGGAATGAAGCAGATTCTGAAAAGTACTAATTGGAAAAGCAAGTTCAAGGATGGGCTTCTGCTGAGAGAGGCCCCTTGTGACAACAGGTATCAATAAAAAAAGCTGATGAACTCAGTGCCAATTTTCTGCCTCTGTCTTCACAGCTCCAAAACTCCTGCCAATATGGGCACAACTGAGGAAGGGATTGGGCAGCCAGCAATGGAGGAGCAATAGGTTAGAGAAACTATGTATTCGGATCCATTGGGCTGGATGGGAATCACCCCAAACTACTGGGAGAGCTGTTAGGCTTGAGTGTGAGGCCACTATCAATCCTCATCTTTTAAAAAAGGGAAGAAAGAGGATTTGGGAATCACAGAATCATTTCATGGTTTGGGTTGGAAGTGGTTGAGGACTGGAGGGTTGTCATCTCAGTGGCAGCTGAGTTCCAGTCAGCTACAGCTCAGTCTATGGAAAGATCAGGGAGCACATAATCAGCAGGAGTCAGCTCAGGAAGGCAAACCATGTTTGACCTGCCTGATTGCCTGCTATGAAGAAATGTCTGGCCCTGTGGGCAAGGGCAGAGCAGTGAGTATAATATACCTTGATTTGAATATGGCTTTTGACCCCACCTTCCCCACCCTTCCTCTGTGAAACAGCAGAACACAGACTGGACAAACAACCTGTTTGGATGAATTGAAAACTGGCTGTGAGGGTAGCAGTCAATAACTCAGTCTTTGGTTGGTAACTCAATCTTTGGTTTGGTTGGTTTGGTTTGAGCAAAGCACCCTGGGCCCTATTCTGGCACCCACATCCAATGTCTTCATCAACAACCTGGCTGCAATGCAGAGCTCATTCTGAGCAGACCTGCAGATAACACTGTGTTCAGGGAAGGACTTACTGGTTCAGCCCAGGAGGACCCTGAAAACCTTAAGGATTTGACTGAGACATCATGAGTCCTATAAGAAGTATGAAGTTCTGCCCCTGGAACAGCTGGAATATCCCCATATACAGGTACAGACTGGGAAGTGGCTGGCTAGGTCACAATCCTGTGGGTTACAGTGCACACCAGGTTGAATGTGATCCCACAGCAGGCTCTTCTGAAAGCAGGTACACACTGGGTTACATTAGAAGCATGGCCAGCACATCAGAGGAGTTTGATGATAACCTCTGCTTGGTATTGGAGAAGCCAGGCCTGAAATAGTGCTTGGTTTTGGATACCTCTGGTCAAGAGAGACAGGGCAAGATTGGAGAGTGTTCAGTGGAGGATTAATAAGAAAGGTACTGAGGAGAGGCTGAGGGAGCTGGATTTACATAGCCTTGTCAAATGGAAGTTCAGAAGTAACATAACATCAGCCTACAGTTGTTTGAAGGATCACAGAAGTGAAAGAGCCAAACTCTTCTTACTACTGTCAGCTAACAGAGTCTAACAGAGCCAGTCTAACAGAGCAATTGCCACAGCTTACAACTTGGAGGTTCAGACTCAAAACCAGCAAAAGAGTATCTGGGTGCTAGAATAGATTGTCCATAGGAGTGGAGGAATCTCTGTCACCGGGACTTTTCAATATCCAGGCAAAGGTAAGGTTGACATAATGTAGGGGTGACATGGTCCAACTAAAAAGCAACCTTCAGAGGTACCTTTTAACCAGCGTTTTTATGATCTTGCAGCAGGTCTTAGGTCTTCACATCTTATTAATAAGGCCCTATTATTAAAATAGTCTATTTATTAACTTGTTTGGTTTTATGAGTGGTGGTAAAAGATTGCTACCTAGCCTGTTTGAAAGGAGACAATTCAATATATGGGAAACACCTTGGTGAGTTACCTAACTGAGACAACACCTCTCATCAACCTACTTTATGGAGTCAGAAATGTAGCAAGAGACTTCAGCTAAGGAAAGGTGTTCAAGTCACACTTATGCTCCACATTTATCTTTCCTTTGCCCTTGCATCCATTCACCTTTGCAACTTAGTTGACTTAGATCTCTACCGCCTTAAAAATCTGAATCTAGACTCAGCTGCTTCTTCCAGCATGTCTGAAAAAAAGAGGACCTAAATTAGTAATTAGCCTTTCTTTGGCCTTCTGTTATCAAGGCAGCATCCAACTTCTTTGTTCCATAGAAAATGCTTTGATATAAAGACATTCTGCTGTGAACTATATTGATTCCATAACATCTCTGCCCAGCAGATTCCCTCACTGATCACACCACTGATAGATCTTGCTTTACCATATGAGGGAACAGTAGCCTGCTTGTCTCCTGTTTAGAGCTCTGGATTTTTTCCCCTACTCCCAGAAGGTAGTATATAACCATATATTCCATACATCTGAATTATTTCTTGTATTGTGAATTTGACCTTGGGTCCAGTATTCTCGGTTTCAGTGGAGAAATTGTAGGACATGATGTATTTAAAAGATAGGAGCAGAGCAGCAGAGAAAATAAAACTAGATTGGACATACCAAATGCACCTACAAGTACTGAAAAATCACGTTTTGGTTTCAACAAAAAATTTTGAGATGTACGTTCAAAAGATAAAACACCCTTATGAAGGGAAGCAGAAAAGCAGGTACTGATCTCTTCACTCTTGTGACCAGTGACAGGACTCGAGGAAATGAAGCTCAGTCAGGATAGGTTTAGGTTGAATATTAGAAAAAGATTCTTCACCCAATGGGTGGTTGGGCACTGGAACAGCTCCCCAGGGAAGTGGTCATGCCACCAGACCTGACAGAGTTCAAGAAGTGTTTGGACAATACTCTCAGGCACATGGTGTGACTCTTGGGGATGGTCCTGTGCAGGGCCAGGAATTGTGGTGGGTCTCTTACAACTCAGCATATTCTATGATTCTATAATTCTATGAAGTTTCACAGAGATGTATTTAGATATTTGTATTTGCAATTCATGGAATGTGATGCTTCCTCTAGATTTGAATTATATAACACCATGGAGCTGGCTGATATCATTGTGAGGCTACTCTCACTAATCTCTGAAAGATGACAGTGATTGAGGGAGGTTCCTGGAAAAAAAGCACATGTCACTGCTTTCTTCAAGAAGGGCGAAAAGGAGGATCCAAGAAGCTAAAAGGCATGCCCTGGGAAAGTGGTGTTGCGAATGATTTCCAAAAACATATTAAGGAGAAGAAGGTGTTGGGCAGTAGTCAGCATTGATTTACAAAGTGGAGATTGTACCTTCCCTATGATGAGATCATTCAAGCGACTTGGTGGAGGAAGCGATAGCAGTGGATATTTATGTTGGCTTTCAACACTGTCCCCCATAACATCCTTACAAAGAAAGAGATGAAATTTGGACTAAATAAATGGACAGTGCAGTGGATTGAAAACTACCTGAACTGCCAGACTCAAAGGGTTGTGATCAGTGGCATGAGGTCAAGCTGGAGGTCAGTCACTAGTGGTGTAACCCAGGACTTAATACTACGTAACATCTTCATTAGTGGCCTGGATAATGAGACAGTTGCACCCTCAGCAATTTTGCAAATGACACAAAACTGGGAGGAGTAGGTGATACTTCACATGGGTGTGCTGCCATTCATAGGGACTTTGACAGTCTGGGGACATGAGTCAACAGAGTCTCTATAAAATTCAAGAAAGGAAAATGCCAAGTCCGGCATCTGGGGGAGGAAAGTATCTGAGGATGTACTGAAATACTGTTTGACCTCCTCTTTTCTTTTGTTGAGGTCCAAGTAGTAGAAGTCTCCTTTTACCTGCCTTTTTCCCTTGTCCCATGCAGATCTAGTGCCTAATGCAGTAGTACAGTAAAAGCTGGTTCTGTTTGAACCACCAGTGACTGTTGTTCCCATTCATTTATCCATGACAGTTGCTACCTGGGACCAGGGACGGGGTCTTCAAATTCTAACACTTAGAAAACTGGGCTGAAGACTCTTTCATCTTAAAAATTTTAGATAGAAAACCGACTTTAAGTGTTGCTGACACCAAGGCAGTGACAAATAAATAGGACCTCTGATTAGATCATAGAATCATAGAACAGTTTGGCTTAGAAGAGACTTTTAAGATTACCCAGTCCAATCCCCCTACAATAAGAAGGGATATCTTCAACTAGACCACGTTTCTCAGAGTCCTGTCCAAGCTGACCTAGAATGTTTCCAGGGATGAGGAAGAGAAAAACTAGTTTAAACGAAAATGGAAAGAGGGAGCATCTAGAGTTTTTATGTGATACCTCCCAGCTGTATTTTTCCATTTCATACAAAATCCTCTGGTCAGACAGAATCACTGAATTACCTTCTCTAACAGTGAGTCAGGAGTTCTCAGATCCTTGGAGTCAAGTTCAAATCTTGTGATTCAAATCAAGTGCTCCAACAGCTCATCAGTGGACAAAAAATCATACACTAGATGCTTGTTTCAGACTGCAGTGAAGAACACTGTTATGCCAAGACTGCATCCAAAGGACTGTGTCCATTTTGGGGCTCCTCAACATGAAAAAAAATGATCAAATCCAGCAGATGAATAACAAGACTCCTGAAGGGACTGGAGCACACCATACTAGGGAGAAACTCATCATACATCTGGATCTGTGCATCCTGGAGGAAAGGACAATGAGGGGAAATCTTACTCCTGTCTGCAACTATGTAACTGAGGTGGAAGAAAGGACAAGAGAGAGCCAAACTCTTCTTGGTTGCACACTGTGTGTGAACAACAGGCAATGGATACAACTCAGGGCACAGAACATTCCAATGAGATGCAATGAAGTTATTTCTTTTAACTATTTGGGTGGTCAAACTCAAACAGATTTCCCAGAGAGCCTGTGGAACCTCCATGTTTGAAAATATTAAAAAAGCAACAGGACGAGGCCATGAGCAACCTGCTCTAACTGGACCTTCTTTGCACAGCATGTCGGACTAGCAAATCCCAGGGGTCCCTTCCAACCTATGCAATTCTGGGAGTCCAACAATGACTTAGGCCAGGATCTTCTCAAAGCCTCCAGAGGATATCCCAGCTTACAACAGTATCCATACCTCCAGTGCTCTTCTCACTTGCCAGTGCAAGGGGAGGTGAGGGGAGGGGAAGGGAGGGGAGGTGAGGGGAGGGGAGAGGAGAGGAGGGGAGAGGAGAGTTTTATTAAGTAAAAACTGCCCATAGATGGTTCAGGCTGTTGTATTTTACATACTATGGCAGAAGTTCAAAATGAGTATTGACCATGGAAGTACCCAAGGATCATTTCTCCAAAAACATTGCCTTGCCAATGATGTGTTAAAATTTTTACTATTTCAGAAATTCTCCTGTTTTAATCAATGTTAGTTTCCAGTCCTTTTCGCTGACAATTGTATCAGTGCAGCATTATCCTGTCAACACAACCATACAGAAATAGAGTAACACAAATACCAACTTCCTAAAGTGGTCAATACTCAACTCTCTACTAATAAACATAAAACCAACTTCAGTACCATTAAGGGACTCATTTCACAGAGCTACAGTGGGGAAAGTTTAGTTGCAAAGACTCCCAGGTGACCCTAATACAGTTCGGCTCAAGAGACAAGAAGATTCTGCAGCTTCTGAATTCTTATTATTGTGTAGATATAGTACAATATAGTATCTGCTGAAGAAATCATATGGATATAGTACTTCAACTGTGCAAACTAGGTGCACAGTTATTGTTACAGTGAAAAATATTAAAAAATATGTAAACAGGCAGGAGGCCCTAATCTGAACCTGATTGATAGATTAGAGTTGTATAGTCCTTCTGATCTCCACTGGATCTCATTTTCTCCTCATGTACCATATTCTTCAGTGTTTTCTAAGGATCAGTGATAACTCCTCAAATATCTTTAAAGTTTCAATTTTTGAGAATTCTAGTTTGGAGAGTGCTGAGTGGTTTACACCTTGTCTCTTTAGGAACACATGCATCAGCTACACCAGAGACTTGAAACAATTAGAGCCTTATTACTTAAGATTAAAAGGGGACTATTTGGGAAAGTGCAATAGAGTGTCATAGAAAAAAGGAGGTGGAACAAGAAACAGAATATACTTTGTCTGCTGCCTTTAGATTTCTTAATCCAGAGGTTAGACTTTACTTGGAAAATATATATAGTGGTGAGGATGGACAATCCATGCCAAACACATTTCAAATCTACTTACTGTGCTAGTGGCATCCCTTAGGCACTCCATCTTTTATCACAAGCAATAGACAATTACAGAAAAAAAAACACAAAACCTGTTCAATCAAGAGTAATTATTTTGAAACACATTAACAAGGACCTGTTTTACAGAAGGCTTGGGTATTAAAGAAGGAGACTATTCAGTGTCATAATCTCCTTCCTTCCTCCTGTTATTATTTTAATTGATTTAGATGTCAATCTACACAAGTAACCAGAAACAGACATACTATCTTCTCAATATAAAGTTTTTGGCTACTTGGCACTCAAACTTTCTTTTAAACACCTTCCCATGCCCTAAACCAGGGGCGTCTGCAATGTTTTTGATTCTCTAACATCTGCCTATTTGTAACTATTGCTATCTTTTAGGCCTAAGGTGTCTAAAAAACTACATAGTCAGCTACTAGCTATACTATTTTCTCTTTCTTTGTTACCCTGCATTATTTTCTGTATTATCCTATACTAAATACTACAGCATTTACTACTTTATATACTACTTCAGTACTCCTAAACAGTAGCTTTACAGTAGTGTAGTTTAAAACATTTCATGAAGCCTGAGATCACTCTTTCTATATCTGTGAACACTCAGCAATATGAAGCATCAATTCAAACTGGGGAGAGGAGGGGGAGGGAAGGGAGTTGTTGAGGATTACAGCACAATTCCATACAGTGCAGCACTAGCTAACGCTGGCTTCTTCCTTTTTTCAGCAACTGTTTCATTAATCAGCACCAATATAACAATACAGCAGTAACAGTATTTGTTCCACTCACATTTTTAATGAAACAGTCCCTGAGCTGTTGCATGGTCCCCAACACCTTTGTGAAACTGGTGCCCTATTTTGGGAAGAGGCTTCTACTCACTCATCCAAACTCTGATTCACAGGAGTGATGCAAGGACACATTACTAGGTTGGAAGTGATATAAGCTGGTCTTAAGGGGATGGAGCTAACAGCTAGAGTGAGATGCAGGTGCCCATTTCTTCTCACTCAGGGTGAATATATGAACATTGGACAACACACCAGTGGGTCTTAGGACATCTCTTAAGGTGTTTTCAGATTACAGGGCTGGCAGAACCAGATCTGAAGATCCATCTCTGTATATATTCCATCACACCTCACAGAGTTACTTAGCACTGGCTACTTCTGCCATGTTCAGCAAAGCTTAGGATCTGGCTGCATATTGTTATTTGCTCAAGACTAAGAGTCCATGTTACTGAGCTGCTGCAAGACTCCCTCTGGCCACCTGCTGCCTCTGTTGATTATTAATACCTGTGGTGGTTTTACCACAAATTCAGTGATTTTTCGAGCAGAGACTCTGAGAGAAGTCACAAACACACCCCAAAAATGAAGAGAACACACAAACAATCACAGTTTATTTTGCGCAAACACCAAAAACCCGACAAACAAAGTACAAAACAGACAAATCAAATAAATAAATTTCTTCCAGGGCCCTCGTTTGGGGCAAGGACGCTCTGGCGAATAGTGCTTGTGTCTGTCTCTCTCAGAGCCCAGCAAAGAGACTCCACGGTATTTAGAAGGGAGCGTGTGGTCTTGAGGGCCCCTTAGCCTTTTCCCTCTGGCCAGTTCCGACTGAGGAGAACAACTTAAGAGGATTACAAAACCGCGCCCCTCCCCCCTTTCCTCCCTTTTTTGCCCGAGAGATTTAGTGCTGAAAATGGAAAAGA
>VYZS01009648.1:0-12907 GCA_013400695.1 Neodrepanis coruscans | reverse complement strand
CGCACCGGGCCGGAACCGCACTCCCCGCTGGAACCCCCCACCGGTGCACGCCTCGGTTATGGGCACAGCCCGACCAGCCCTGCGCCCCAGCCTCGCCCCGGCTCGGAGCAGAGCCATGGCCGACCCCAGCCCGGGACCGGAATCGCGTCTCCTGCAGTCATTCTGGACGGCGTGATCGCCTGTGCTGGCCAGCAAAGCCGGGGCCGCACAGCGCCGAAACGCTGCACCGAACCGAAGCCGCACCCCCAGCAGCAGCGCCCGCTGTCCACGCCGCCGGAGGTGGCGGTGGTGGGGGGAAGGGGTGACCAAAAAAAAAAACCAACCATGCGGGCATGGGGGCGGGCGGCCCCGGAGCAGAAAGCAGTCGCCAGGGCCGCCAGCGCAAGGCAGTCGCCGCACCGCGGCCCGATCGTTTTTAACTTTCATTTTTTACACCCACAACAATACCCCAGGCATATTCCAGAGCAACCTGGCAAGGCATGTTGGGTCAGTCACTGTCCATCGGGTAAGAAGGTGGCAAGGTCTTCCACAACTTGTCAGGGTCCTGGGCTTCTTGATGAGTCTCCAGGACTACAGCTTTAAGCACTGTAGCTTCTCTATACATTACCAGTTTCAGCAGCGAGCAGGGAAGATCTTTCCATGGGCCAGGCAGCAAAAGAGTAAAATTCTCAGAAACCTCATTAGAGCATTTTTCCCCACCCTCCACCACTGTCTACTACAGTTAATTTCAAAGTCTTGCAAGTCAGAAACTGTTTCCTCAAGCCATGTGCAGCACTTGGCTTTCCCTGGCAGCACAGAGGCTAAACACAGTCCTGTCACTGTATTGAGGATTGTCACAAAGCTGAATCCTCCCTGACAGCTGGTACTGCTGATGGTGGAATGCATACAACCTATAAAGTTCTGGGTGTCCCAGGGGATCCTCCTGTATATCTGCTACTCTTTGGTCTATTTATTACAGCTGGGAACAGCAAGATCCATCATGATGTGTCCAGGCTTGCACACCACTTCTTTAGGAAGAAGGTAACCTACCTGGAAAACCTTAAAAGTATTTCCATTTCTGGCAATGCAAACTTACTGCAGACGCTGGACACCTCAGAGTCCCCAACACCCTGCGATACAAACCCTTTCCACTGAGAGGCTGAGGCAATCTGCTTGCTCTTACCTGTCATGGTCTTGGTTATTGGCTTCTCTGCTCCCTCCAGAGGCCAAGCACACAAAGACATTAACATGATCATCTTCCTCAGCTGAGAATAAAACTCATTAACCGTAAAGAAGAATAGGGCTGATTAAGGAATACAGATCCCAGTGAACATAGAAGACACTCATACACTGTCACAGCCTACACACACAAATACAAACCATTCATTTTTGCAAGAGGGATTTTACCAAGCAAGTGATGCAGTAATAGGACCCGTTACCTGTTACAATGTCTGTCAGCTTCTGCTAAAATTTTCCTTCCTTGAAACCAGCAGCCCGGATATAAATAAAAAGTGCTGTGCAAATGTCCTCTCTTGTCTATAAACATCTTGGAAAAAACATGAAGAAAAGCTAACTCACAGGTAAGACAACAGAGTCTCATCAGTGTATTTTTTGAAAGTATTTTTTTGTCCCACTAAGCCTCAAGAAAGCCTGCAAATGTAATTGGTGGAATTAAAATATCTGGATCCCAAGTGTGGTCTGGGAGTAAACAAACACTTAAAAGGAGAAACAAGTCTTCCAGTGGTTCCTTGGTGCTAGTACCTACTTTCCAACTCTTCATTTAGTTGAGACTGCATTTTTCACAATCTGGCATTAAATCTGATGGGCAAGATAGAGCATGAGGTATAACCTGAATTAATCAATGGGAACGAACTCTGACTCTTGCTTCCTGTCATTAAAAATATAATGAAACAAAGGCATCTTTCCTACTTACCACGTCTCCTTCCTTCTCCAAAGGGAAGGACAATCAAAGCCCAAGAAATAAATTCTGAAGATTCATTTTTGTATTGAAATGAGAAAGCATTGCCAACAGCTATCTTCAAAAAAAAAATGGCAATGGGCCTCAAGTTTAAAGGGGCAAATTAGCTGCACTCAAATTACTACAAGATTATTTCTGATACCTCCAACACATCTTCCAAGAGGCTACACTTAAGTCTTCTCCTAAGAAGTGGTCAAAATACCTATAGGACAGCACAGTGTCCACAGATAAAAAGCTAGGTCCGAGTCCTCCAGGGAACCATATGGTAATTCAAATCCCTTGATATTCAAATTCAGGAACACCAAATAATTATGGATTAGACTGGAGCTTGCTCAACAGCAGGAAGAATTGACATCCCAAGTCGCCTGAAAACAGGATTTACCTTACGGCCAGAGAGCCTCAGGGAGCAGCAGTCCCCGCTTTATTTCACACGTAGACATGCCACCAGTCCTTCCTGTTTATTGTGAAGAACCTGATTGGGAGTAGAGCTGGATACCACATGGAGCAACCTGCTACCCTGTGCCATCAGTTCATTTCCATTTATGGTATCACCCAGACTGTAGAGCAATCCCTGTGCCAGCCTAACCTCAACCAGGTGGCATCTGTACACTACTTTAAGTGTGTGTATGTATAATATGGTACCATGTATATAATATATATGGCACATATCACATATCTCTATGGCACTAGCACATAGCACCAGATGTGCCTCCTGGCACATACAGGGCAGAGACATATGAAACAATGTATCAGCAGTAACAAGTAAATGGCACAGAGCTCACCAACATGGGTTACCAGGTCCTCCTCTTGAAGAAGGAGAGGTAGTTTCTTTTTTTTTTAATAATTTTTTTTTTTCAATTACTGTATCTGGACTGCACCTGGTAAAGATTAGAGTAGAAAAACATTAGGGCTGTCCAAGCAAATGCAGAGCTACCCCTCTTACAAGGTAAAGAAACAAAGAAGATTTGGAACAATGAACAAAAATATTTTTTCAAAATGTTAATAACATGGGAAACCTCAAATCGGGAAATAGCGAACATAAAATTTATACTTTGGCTGCAGGACATTAATTTTTGAATCCCTACTTTCAACAGGTACTATAGGCACTATAGTTAAAGAGCCAGCAGCGTGTCAACATTATTACTAAATTAGTAAAAATTTATCTAGGAAATACTCTTACAGCTGGAGCACCTTTCATGGCTTTACAGTCAGCAATCTTGTAAACATTCGGGCTGGCAGCTGCTGTTCTACCACTGTTCTCTGCATGGAGACATAGGAAAGACAGCTACCTGTGCAAGCTGCTGTTCTACCCCAAAGAAAAGAGAGGCAAGAGGGATGATGTAAAGCTGCCTGGATTGGACTATGGAAGGAGCTTTAGCAGCAGATGGAGAAACAAGATGACCAAGTGTACTCAAGGAGGCAATACAGCCCAGCATGTGAGGAGAAACCAGACAGACTTGAGCCAGAGCACTAATAAGAAATTAATAGTTAAATACGAAATTTCCTTAAAACCAGCAAAGTTTAGGTTGAGCCAGACATGAACCTGGGTGCAATAAAGACTGGAAGGAACCTCAGGGCAAACCATAACCAATTCTGACAGGAACAGAATTTCATCTTTGACACACAGCTAAGTCCGTCATACTGGAAAACTCTGGTACAGCAAAGTAAGTTCCCTACAGCAGCAGTGTGTACATGTGGTTTTCTCCTTAGCACTGGCCAGGAACTTTCCGTTCTTCCCACATACAAAAGATTGCTTTTGGCAAGTACAGTTTCCATAATACCTGTATCTTCAGAATACATTCACTGGAATTTAATAATTAACCTTTCTGCCAGTACAACTGAAACAACAGACACCTTCTGCACTTGGATCTCAAGGTCAGTTTTGAGAGCTTTTAACCATTGTCAGAGCTGATTATAGCCTGCTTAAATAAACCAGTGAACTTGGGAATGGTTTATAAATCTTATCCTAAAACATTACAGCATTTATGTTCCTTCACAATAGAGCCTTATAGGCATTACCAAGACAGTAAATTGATACTTAAAGATCAGTGGAGTAAGGATGCTGTACTGGTAGTATCTTTTCCTCTATATTTAGCAAGCTTTTAGAACGAGTATTTAAAATTCATGAAACATTTGGAAAATTACTTAATACTAAGAAAATGTTATTCTTAGAGTAAGATACCAGATCCATGTAAGGAAAAGAGACACTATAATGAAAGAAAAAAGTAAACGAGAAGACATTTTCGCAGAAGCTTTGGATTTTTAAATGTCCTTAAAAATCGTAAAGCAATGAGGCCACTCCATGTTTAAAGCCATTTTGTTTTTATCTATTGGGGTAGTCACTTTACATCATACCAAAAAGACTGTATAAGGAATACAAGTGTCAAGAATCAGATCTTTATGGCACAAAAGGAAGTTTTCCATTAGCCTGCTTTCAGAGTTGTTAAATACATAATTGAAGACAGAGAAACTAAGGCTACCACAAAATAATATTTGCATGATGATGTTGTTAGTCTTTATTCAGTTTCTCAACTGACTCCTCCAGTCTGAAGGTGAAGAATCTTTCCAGTAGTTTGTTTCAGTGATTTATTATGGATGAAAAGATTCTCTTCCTACTTATGACACAAATTTATTTTCTCATTTATATTGTTACTCAACATTCACATTAAGCTTTTATGTTGCACCTTACAATGTATGGAATTTCAGATTAAAATAAAACTCTACTCTTAACATAACCTTTTATATAATGTAAAAATATTCTACATGTTTAACATATCAAGAATGTTAAGCATTCACTCTGGGGAAAACCTATTTTAAGTATTTTTCAGGACAAACCCAACTGAGAACGTTTTTCATTTGTCTCTGTTCGGTCGGGTGCCACCCAGTGTTCATCGTCTGCAACTACAGCTCGGCCACTGCACGAACCGCACAGTTCCCAAAAATTGCTAAGTCTGAGATGCTGCTCACTTTTTATCTTTCCTCCTCCCTACCCCTCCCTCCACTGTGGAGCATTTACATCTTTAAGATAATGAGTGTTTTTACTTATCAAAATCAGTATAAAAATAGCAGCATGCTACTAGACACGAAAAGCAGATTGATCAAGCATTATGAGTTTAAATGCAGATTTCTGCCTTCCTTTTTATATTATCAAAATCTTTTTCAAAGTGAACATCAAGGCAAGGGGTATAAGGACAGACACTGCATAGTATGATTTGATACTAATCTGAACTGGGTATTTTTCTTTAATCAAAATTCATGATAATTACAGGGTAAACGATTTTTATTTCAAAATACAAGTTTAACTGGAATCGTAGTGATGAAAGCAGAAGAGGGGAAAATGCAGTCTTTTACAGCCCATGTCACTGTATGTCACTTACATCCAAAGGTAAAAGCTCTAATTGGTGAAGAGACAAAATATTTGTGGCATGTCATTGAACCTTTGTGACAATCCAGCATTATCCATTTCTAAAGAAATATAAATACTTTAAAACAAACATTGAAAATAAATCCTTTTGATGTAACAAACTACACTCTTTACCGAGAATTTTCAGTCTTCTTTAAAGTAAGGGACTTTACCCAAAAAATAATCGAAGTATCAATGTAGAACAATCCTTGGAGGAAAAAAGTCGGAATGTAAACCTCTGTTCCAAATTAGATCTGAAAAGCAAGAACACCACACCATGTATTTAATTCAAGTGTATTTTTCATCAAGCAACTCTTTCTTTAAGTCACTTTTAAAGCCTGAACTTAGTACAGTCCTGGTTTTGCCTCAGCTCTTATCCTGTGTTCTTAACATGTGAACAATTTCTCTCTGCTGATGTCCCCACTGTGACAATACTATGGCCATGCAGGTGAGCAATTCTGCATAACCACAGTATCTGCAACACAATTATGCATCAATAGGACACACATAAATTAGCCCATGATTCTCAAAAACAAAAATAAAACCTTCCCTAAGGAACTACTTTCTAATCTGACACAAAAACCAAAGGAAAGGTTCCGCAGAGTTTTTCACCTTAACTATGACCTTGGAAGCTGCACTTCATCCCAGGTATACTAGGGTGATCCTCAGAGAGGTTATTCACATTTTGTCTGTATGTCTTTTCCCTTCTTAAAGCATGATATTAATACTATTTGCATAGCTGGCAAAAGCTTAAAAACAGGCATGCTCACTTAAATACATTATCCCACACACAAATCCATTAGTTTGCAAATTTCTCCTACAGCTACTTATCACTTTAATGTCTTACAATAGCTCCATTATTAAAAGCATGCAGAACTAGAAGTTTTTCTAACTTCAGTGAGCTAAATTTTCAATTAACTCAATCACTGACAAGTCCAAAGTACAATTTTCAAAAGTTTGAAGAAAAATACATCAAAGTTTTTGACATTTTTAAAATATTTGATCTAATGCATCATATAGTGAGAACCTCAAGAAAAATCAAAATAATGTAAGCATTTTTACAGAATTAGTCATATTATCAACTCAGAGAGAGAGGACTAAAAAGATGAAGAATTACAACCTAATAACACACTTAAAACAGTCTATCCAATTAAGTTAACTCACTAGCTCAGTAGGTTACCACTTATCCTCTCAGCCAGCTGACCTTGCACACATTCATCTCTCCAATGCAAATTAAAGTGGATCACCTCAGACAACATTGCACAGCAGATTCTACTTCTGCAATTTACTGTAAAATCGTAACAATTTTACCACTGTAATTTCAGAGTGTACCCGGCCAGTTACAATGACTCAGTGATATGTTTTAACACAAGTGATTGTGACAATCTGTAAACTCAGGATTATGGTTACCTTTAGAAACTACTGAAGTTCAGGTCTTTATGATTTTCATGTAAATAAAAATGGAGAATGAAAGACTCCCACAAATGCCTCATTTATTCTGCAGTTCTTATTAGATAATGAGGTTGTTAAGCCTACAGAGGAAGTGGGGGGTCAGAGAACTGGATTTTCCTTTAGGCATCTTCAGGGCAATGAGAAAAATGCTCTCCATGTGTGCTTTAATAACAGTGTGTCACTAAGAGAACTATTTGCTTACAGGTCAGAGGAGAGAGAACAGAAAGCTGACATGCACACACCACACCACTTCCTGAAGCAGTCCCTGAGCTACTCCAAACACCACTGTGTTCTTTTACTTGCTACAAAACAAGGAACAGCAGCTTCTTGCCAAAGATGACAGTTTCAAGCATATAATACAAGATACAATTTACTACTTACATCATCAATGTCTTCATCATCATCTCCAATATCATCAAACTGGATTTCATCATCATCTCCAGCACCAAATGTGTCTGTTTCATTGATTTTGGCTAAAAAGGAATTTAGAGAAGTTAAGGAGTGCACTCACAACACGTCAAGATAGACTGAATATTCTAGTCCAATATGAACTTCCCTTCTGACGTGAAAAGATTCTTACCATGTTCAGGAAGCTCCCCATATGCTTTCAGACTTCTGGCTTCATCTGCATTGTACTTTAGAATGACATCAGCCTTGTTATCCTAAATAAGAATTTAGTAGAATTTATTAGTCATTTATGAAGGAAAAATAAAAACTATTAACCTTGGCATACTGTATTATTTACAACAACTATATTATTTACAGAGGAGTAACACCTACATTATCTGTAGAACAATATCTTGTTCCTCCTTCCTCTCCAGGTTTTGACATGTTAAGTCAAAAATCCTCATTTGTGGAATACTTTAATTTCTTCTGGGTGATAACTTAATGCTCTCCTATTACATGTAATTTTTAGAATCACAGAATGGTTTGGGTTGGAAGGGGCCTTATCTGGTACCAACACCCCTGACATGGGCAGCCACACATTCCACTAGACCAGATTGCTCAGAGCTCCATCCAATCTGGCCTCAAACACTGCCATGGATGGGGCATCCACAACGTCTCTGGGCAACAAGAAGGGAATTGGAGACAAATGAGAAATTTTGAGAATTTCACAATTTGAGAAGTTCAGTGTCATGCCTTTGAAATTAACCTTTTTTCAGAGAACACACAGAGTGAGCTGGTTGGTGGCCAATGAGGAAGTGCCAAAATGAAAATTCCTAGTTTTAAGTACTTGAATATATACAGTAAATGATGGTATCTTCAATATTTTACAAATCTAAAACACATGTCAGAAGCAGAATCTATCTTTGAACTGATGACACAACACCAACATTCACAAAAGTCACTTACCTAATGAAAATTTGACAATTGTTTTCCATTACCATTTATATTGGGCAAAATTATGCTACTTTGTTTTCAGAAATTTAAGTACAAACTAAACACTAATCAATCTCCCTCTTCAGGTAAAAGTCTAAATATTGAGGCTCCAAAATTCTCCAAAATTTATAATTACTACAATAAAATGTTAGATGCTTGATCCAACCTCTCTTTATACCACAGGACCCAAGCACCAAACAGCTACATCTGGAAAAAATAAGGTCAACCATGATGACAATAAGCACCTTCACTCACAAAGTCTCAGGGTGCAATTCAGAAGAACAAGTTGAACTAGAAATTGTCTACTTGTTACAATCTCTCTGTAATACAAGGAAGCTAAAAGTCATGATTTAGCATAACTAAACACAAATTCAAAGTTAGACAGGAATTTTCTCACAACACCTGCTGCAGTTCAACACTAAATAAAGCTGCTTATAAGATACTCTTTATTGGCAAATTATACTGAATTTTTACCTGGTAGTCTCTTAAGCCAATCAATATAATATCAGAGGTATTTATCCAAACCTGAATGAGAAAACATACATTATGTTACAGAAATTCAACTTCTGTTGTATAACACAAGAACCAAACAGTACATTTAGGTTTACTGAGAGACACGACACGTTTCATTACAGCCATCACCTTCACTTTCTAACCAATAAGCTGGAAATATCCAATTTCATATTTTAACAGCAAAACTGAGGTCATAAAATACTCATAGTTACATTATTTCATATGTTATGGAGCTATTACAAGGTAAATCAAACTTCTTGAAAGATCCTCTAGACAACAGGATGGTTTTAAGACTTAACTTGTCAGAAAATGGAAATAATGCAGCAAGCCACCACTCTGTGAACTGAGCTCAACAAGGGCAAAAATTAAAGCAAAACCTGATGGACAAACACAGTGAAAGGCACAAGAAAATGAACATAGTGACTGTGTTAGTCAGAATTCTGCAAAACTGGACGTGCTAATTTAAATGCACAAGATGGTTCTATCCCACATCAGCGTTTATAGCTGATTTTTTGGAGATCAAACACATTTAATTTGGGGGTTCCTTTCTTTTAGACATGGGGAATAGGTAAGTGATGCTTTCTGTGGCAAGAAATTAATTCTGCAGCACTTAAGTGTTTATTTATGCACCTCCATCAATTTATTCAGGCAGCTCTGGCACTGCTCACACACATATGTGCATTCTTTGGTCTCCAAAAAAAGGTGGAACAATCCAGAATGAAGACAGTGAATGTCTGTTTTCGCTGGGAACAGACTGTCTGACAGGATCTCCTCCACACTGTGCACCAGCAGAGGCCAGGGAACTGTAGCATCTGACAAGGGCCAGAGGGGACACTATCTGAAGATGGCAAAGCCAAGAATGCAAACACAGACACCTGACCTCCCTGAAGGTACAAGTATTTGCAGATCAGCTTTGCACAGAAGTATTTTGGGAGCTGACGAAGTGGACAATGAAATGATGGCACCTGAGGTGCCTGTGGGAAGCTATAAAGAAACATTCCCAGACTGCCCATATTGAACGATTCCCAGATAAGTCACCTCGTGAGACAATGGTAATCATTCAGTTACTCCACAGATCAAACTAAGTGTGGTCTCAAACCTCAATTCTTATTGGTTTTGGGAAATAGCACACAAAAAAGTGGCCTTGGACAACTCTCCTACATGCTTATTTTCTTATGCTGGGTGTCAATCTTCACATTCATAGAAGTTCTCCTGCTAATCTAAGTGCTGATCTAGTCACAAATATAACATGGTTTTCTAAACAGTCATCAAGTTCCCTACCTACAATTAGGGAACTTTAAATTATTTTATATATATATACATTTCTAGAATATTAAAGCTAGTGCTTCATAAGCAGCCAAAACCCTCTCCCCTGAAATATACACATCCAAAGGCAGCCCTTCAAATATGAGCTTTACTCAAAAGCCAAAGACTGCTTATTCTTGTGCTGGCAGGAGAAACAGAAGGACAAACTAGTTCACTATCAAAAAAAGATGTTCAAGAGTATTAAGTGCAGTAGAAATATTACCTTTTGCAATGAGCTACATATGTAAATTTTTATAATTACACATCATGCATAAAGTCACTGGGTTTTATTGCAAATGCTTCAGAGTTACCTTTTTTCTTAGTTTCCCCCTAATATGACATAACCTCTTCACACCATCAAAACATAACGCCTCCAGTCTTCCGTTGCCTAACATCTTGATCACCTGGGCATATTCTGAAAGAGATGGCAACATACAGAAACGCAGAATCATTTAGGTCAGCAAAGACCTTTAAGATCAAGAAGTCCAACCCTCAACCCAGCACTGATGAGTCCATCAATAAACAGTGTCCTAGAGTGACACAGAGGGAAACTTCTAAACAAATCCAGTCTCATGACACAACCAATAACTTTTGTCACTGTAACCATAATTTACTGTAACCTTTTGTCAAACATGGACAGCTGAGAGGAGCTTTAAGCAGCCATAGAGGCTACTGTTTGTATCACAGTTTTTGTATAGCTGTCAATGTCAATATTTTTAAATACTGCTCACTCATGGTTGCATCCATGCTTTTGTTCCCTCTGAAATGCTTCCTACAATCAATTTTCAGAGCTACTGGGTCACACTTATGGTTTGATAGTTTATGACAGCATCACAGCACCTGTCCTGACAAAATCTCAGTGCTGTCAACTACCAGACTTCAGCTGAAACATAGGAAGCATCTCTCCAATGCCCACCCTCAATTTCTCACCTTGCATTTCCTCTCCTCCCTCACCAAGTTCCAGAAATTGCTACTGGAGAACTTCACACACATTGTTAAAGTTTGCAGCATAATGTATTACAATTTAACTATAAGGAAAAGAGCTTGTAATAATTATAACATTATTGTTATGAAGTTTGCAAGTTATAAAGTTAACCTGGCCACCAGGAAAAAGATTTCTCTCAATTATCCAGAGCTGTACCTCAACATTCTAAAGTCTTTCCTTAGTACAAGTTGGGGAGTCCAACAAACCAATGAGACTGTTCATAACTGAGAATAATTCATTACACAGATTTTGCTCGTGAGTCGAAAAGGATTTTAAATTCCACAGGTGCACCAAAATCAACTGTTTTTTTGCTTACAACCTTCACAGAGTATCAGGGATTACTTCAGTGGCACTTCTTTTACAGTGACTGCAGTCAGAACCTTTCCCTTGTTTCTAACAAACCAACTGATTCACTGGTCACTGGGGAAGCACTGGCATTACCTGAGCACCCACAGGGGTGTGACACAGGCACAGGGAAAGCTCAGAGGGAGTTGAGCTCACTGTCACCGAGGGCAGGGCACAGGGCAATGCCAGTCACCACCCTCCACTCCTATGGCTTCCTTCCCCCAACAGCATCCCAGTAACGACCTCACCTATTGCTCCTGGTTTAATAAATTTTAGACTTCCCAGCTCAGGAACCAATGGAACCAAACCATGAGGGGACAGAGCAGTGACTTTGAGGAGCTTCCTCCAAGGATTCAAGAGACATCACAGTCAGTACAGAACAGACAGAGGGACTCTGCATCCCAGAGACAATCACTGGCAAGACTGAACCACATCTGCTGAGGCAGCTGCTCACAGACCCTCACACATAGCTACAAGGGGTTTTTTGGGAATATTTACATGCTGTTTTACAGGGAGCATCACAGTAAGGTCAATGAGAGGCAAGCTGCATTCTTCAGTGGTGAAGCTACTTAAAATTTCCCTTTTCCTACTTTCTCCAACATTCAGTGTATCATTCAGAATTCAAACACAACCCCAATAAGAACACCTCTCTTTATTCAGTAACAACATCATTCTTCTCAGTCATCCGTATGTTTTGTTTATCAGCTTCCAATATACATCACCTTACAGTGGCTATAGTTAAAAACTCACCTTGTCCATCTTCTTTGAACACCAGTTCTCTTTTTTCTGACTCATTCTCGTTCTTACCTCGTCGCCTGTTTTTACCTCCTTTGCCTAAATTAAAAGGAGGCGGAGGAAAAAACGTGTGTTACTGTCTCTGAATACAGTGAATGACTTATGGAGGTTTCTGTGCTTGTTCTCTATATGGCTGTTGTAAGTATCCTATCCAGATCTAGACTTTTTTGCTTACTTTTAGCGTTTTTAGGTCTAAGTTTTTAGCTGAGTAGTTACACAGTAATCAAAATATCAGAGTCTCCACTGTTTAAAAGATGTCCTGGTTGCTCTGGAGTGACAGCAGCCTTCAACAAGGGTTTCCACAAGATGGCCATTTTCAGCTCCTGTGATCCCTGCTCCCAAATACCTCATAAGTAATGGTGGGATAACCTGATGCACGTAATCATCAAGGAGCAGACAAGTAACGCGAGTCACTGTGGTGCTAAAATCCCTGAGACACTCAAGAGGAATCCTACACTACAAGTCTAGATGCCCCTTTTTAACAGGCACACACGTGGCAACACGATTAGATGCTCTTCACGAAGACGTGGAAGAGCTGCTCATACTTCTCCCCTCGTTAAAAACGTGCTGTTCCCTTCCCCTCACGGTTCCTGCTTCTTCTTTCCGGGGCGGGGGCGAAGGGGAGCGGCACCGGCGGCGCTGCCCGGCGAGAGCACGGCGGGGCCCGGCCGCTTCTGACAACCCAGCACCCGGCAGGGCCTCCCGCTCCCGGCCGGGCCCCAGCGGCCTCCGGCCCGCGCCCGGCAGGAGAACGGGCCCGGGGACCCTCCGG
>VYZS01009647.1:0-28640 GCA_013400695.1 Neodrepanis coruscans | reverse complement strand
TTTTTAAATTTCTCATGGCTAGCTACTGTAGTAACTATTTTATAAATCATATTTATTATTTATTAGATGCATTTAGCAAATGGCTTGTTGCATGTTCTATTTTTAATTAAATGAAGCTAATTGAATTATCAGAACTAAAAAGATGGTAATATTTTCCTGATACTCTCCAGATTGAAACAAAAATAAAAAGCAACTTTGAAATATCTCAACAATGCATTTTACCAGGCAAAAAGCCTATATTCATAAAATTACTTTTTATGAGCAAATGACAATTCTATGATGGAGAAAACCAGAGAAGCACAAGCTCTCAATTATTTTGATTTGAATTTTTATTTATATCTTATGTTTAAATATCAAGCTACATAAGTAAGGCACATTCCTGGCCTACTTGTATGCTTACATCTAAATATATGCCAGGAAGTTTTGCAGACACAGAAATTGATCTGATACAACTATAAATTCTGTAGACACCAAGTATTTCATGTAGATGTGGCTTTTCATCTTCATTTTCTGTCTGTTAACAAATCTTAGGGTTTTTTTTAAAAAAGCTTTGAATCATTCAAACAATTTACTTTTGAAAGAAAAAATATTTGTAACTCAATGTGGACTCCAAGACCACATCATGTCCTTGACAGCCGTCATCCCTGAAAAATAAATAGTTTGACAAATAATTTTTGTTTAGTGTAAATGCACAAAACACAGTGTACGTGCAAATATCTGTATCTGTTTTCCCTTGGATTTTGTCCTGGAAGAATGACATTACACACCTATATTTCTCTTGTAACCATATGCCTAAAATCAAATGCTTCACCGTAATTAGAAACAAAAAAACTTCAGAATGATGAAACACAACCCTAACATCATTATAACTTAGAATTTTAGATTGTATAAATCGTACTATAGAATTTCACTGTGAATTTTGCTGAAATGCTGTTCATCATCCTTATAAGAAAAAAGCATATGGAATAATTAGGAAGGCAATTAATAGAAATAACTAAGTTTGTTCAATTCTAAAAACAATAGTTACTGGAAGGAGCTCAGTATGGATCATGCTGAGAAAGGCAGAGACATAAAACTTACCTTCAGGACCATGAGTAGAGAGGTAGCAAGGCCATCAAGAGGAGAAAGATCAACTTCTTGTCTCCAACAAGAAAGACATACCCACCCTAAGCCCCAGTTTTGACTGTTTTAGACTTTTCTTCATGACACTAGCTGTTCTGTAGCTCCCAGGCAATTTAAACTATAAATAAACCATTTAATATAACTGTTGCCTGTAGGGCGAGATAAGACATGAAACAAATATGCAGTTTTCAGAATTGAAGGGAGAGCACTGGTGATGTCCGGCAATCCAAAGAGAAAAATCATAACAATCTCTACATTTTTATAATCTTCAAAGTGCCCACCCATCATACTGTCCAACTAAAGCCCACCTTAGTGCTATGCCCCCTAAACATCCAACAGGATAGTCCCAGTCCAGACTTGGGCAGGCATGGAAGCCTAACTCTATGTTTTGTCTTAATACCCCACTTATCTATACTGAAAAATGCAAACATGGGAAACACAGGCTGTTCTTGCACCTTAATATTCAAGTTATCCAGCTACCTAGCTAGAGTGAAAATCCACAAATCTTAAGCATACCCTCTATGGCATCATAATCTGTGGTGAAATTTTGTATCATAAATGTATCAGTCTGATTCCTCATCTCTGTGAAGGAGATAAAAATTGGTGCATTTCATTTTCATTGATGAAACACTTGACTTTTGGAGGCTTGTTTTCTTCCCTATTCTTTATTTTTATATTTTAATTTTATTTTTTTCCCACTATGACAAGTTTTTTTCTTGGCAACAAAATTACCAGTCTTATTTTTTAGTTTGTTGTTGTTGCTTTTTACTTTTAATCACTTGTTTGACAAGTGTTTGTCATTTGGGAAATAAAGAGGCACAGGCACTTCAATTCTTAATAAAATTTTGATATTAACAATACCACAATAACAATAGAATACTAACAAATTTTTAAAACACACCGAAGTTGAGCTCTATTGTTTGTTTCTCTTCCTACTGTAACCCTTTTTTTCTCTTGTTTTCTTTTCCAAAGATACTGTTATATAATGTTTCCCTTTCTTCATTCTCCTGCATTCATTTCCAGTGCCTAAATTAAAGATGCAGCTGCATGGTGTTACTCGTACCTGGAGGTTTTGTATGGTTATCTTCATTTTACTGCAGGTTGGCAGAAGATGATAGGGAAGTCTCAGGAAATGTTACAATTTTTTTTAGGGTTTTTTTTTTAGTTATTTTTTTGTTTGTTTGTTTTTTGTTTTTTGTTTTTTTTTTGTTTTTTGTTTTTTTGCCCTGCTATGCTTTAAAAATCTGTATCTGGCCAGGAGCTGCTTGAGCTGATAAAACTTGAGTTCATCTGGCCCATTTGTGTGCTCTTATGTTTTGGTCCGAAACTCATCTCCTACTCTAAAGTATATGCCAGCATGCCTCCACATTTCCTTATTGTGGTGGGATAAAACTTTATCAGGTTCTCTTTCATTTGGAAAAAATATGCAGATAGATTTTATCAAGAGATGTAAATAGTCTGAGCTATATTAGCTCTTCCCTCTGTTCTTATCTGTAAACTTTGAACCACAATTGCTTTGAGCTTCTGTACTTTGTTTCAATTATTAAAAGAGTACCATAATTTTACCACTTTATATAAGGTCCAAAATCTTTTGGAAGGTCACCGGTTTTATAGGCATTCGGGAAGAATAACTGACAAGAGAGATAGAGTGGAGGTGATGAGAGAAGTCAGTTCAGGTCATGCCTAAGAGTCACAGGAGGTAAGATGAATGTTACTGCAATCCTCAAGAAACACAGTAAAAAAACAACTCTTGCCCCAGAGGGCGAATTCTTCTTGAAACTTCTTATATAAATTCGGGAAAGTATACTTAAATTGTTTTAATAATAAGTAACTAACCTTTTTCAGTTATTCCTCTTCTGCCAGTGTGGGAATATCTTATCATTCACCCCATCCCTTCATGCTTATGAAGAAATAGTAGCCTTGCAATGCCTATCTTCAGTATAATAAGTTTTATTGCATGGTGGAGAGCAGCGAGTTTTTATAAACAGAAAATATATTTCTTTTGGAATACCTAATGCTGTCTCCATCATTATTCTGCATTGAACATGATCACTCCATTTAATTATTATTCCTTTTTCATACTGTCCACCTTTTTGTAAGAGCAGCACAACTTCCACTACTGGGAAATCATTGAATTTCCAGAGGAAACATGCTGGGTTCTTAACTCTATAAATATGCATAAAAATTTCACACAAATTTTGCTCAGGTCATAAGAGAAAATGAGCAAACCATGTGCTACTGGCTTCCAGAGTCAACATATGGTAATACACAAAATAAAAATCTTTGTTTTCATTTAATGTGATCTCACGTTTATTACAGTAAAATGAATCTACATTTTTACAGTATTTATTTGTCAAGTCTTTCAAATTTACTGCTAGTCTAAAATCTCTGTAACTTTTCAGAGGTAAAAATATAACTAGAGTATAATCAAAATTCAGTGTTTAAAGGTTCCATTAATTATAAACATTATAACAGCTTTACCCATTTAAGTGTTATAAATATGTTAAAAAAGAAGCAGAGAGAAGTTCATCATTTTTCTTATGTATATTTCCAGCAAAATTTTCAAGTTCGCATAAGTCTCTATGCTTTTCATCAATGATCAGGAATTTGTATCACTGAGATGTCTCTACAAAAAAAGAGTGAAGAAACAATCAGAAGTATATGTTGTTTTTTTTATAAAATCATCTCTCACTTATACATATATTTTCTCTCAACATGCTGTAATTATGAAGCAGGATGCTTTAAACTTAAGTTGCAATAGTATTTTGTTCTTGTGGGTAACACAGCTGTCAGAAACGACATTGTCTGGTTTATGAAGGGAATATAAAAAATTATAGAGATTATCTAAGCAACAATTGAAGTCTATAACTCTATCAAAAATACAAATGCAGTAAAAAAACCCCCAAACAAATATAGATACATATCTATGTATATCTATGTTTATTGATGTTTATTAATGTATATATTGGTACTGTGATTTAGGGAGAAGAAGCAGGAGATTGGAGAGAACTCACAAAAAGCAGTTATTAGAGAGAGGCTTACTTGCCTGTATATCTAATAATTTCCACCTCACTGGATTCTTATGGTTTCAGTAATTTTACGTTAGCTTCTAAAATCCACTATACAATGTACATACATATACTGGCAGGATGATGAACTGACCATACAACTTACTAAGTCTTTTCTATCTCTCTGATTTTATTCCTATGAATATCACAGGCAATTGGAATTTCACGGGAAATTAGAAAAATCTAAGGATAACTACAGATTAGGAAATTATCAAATTGATGCCTCATATTCATACTTAAGGCTCAATGTACAATATTAAGAGTGCAATCAAAAATGTAGTATCTATTTTTTAGATTGCTTCCATTTATGAGACAAATACTGTGCTTGCATAAAATATATAGGGGAAAAGAAAAAGTTATTAAATCATTTTCCACTAGAATTCCATTAGGTTTTCCACCAGGATTAGAAGCATTCAAAATAAAAAGCTCAAAATTCTCATATCAGTCCCTGAGGAATCTTGCAGTTCCCTCAACACCAAAGTCAGAAATAGAGGTAAACATTGAAATAATATTAGAAAGGAATGGACAGCCTAAGTTTTCCAATCTATTGTGTGTACGTCAGTTTCAGGGCAGCACTGTAGGCTCTGCTTTGGATTCAGTGGTGGATCTGCTTATGCCAACGGCATTTATAGCACATTTGCAGCAGCTTATCTGCAAGGCATGGACTTGCCTACAAACAGTACTTGGAACCCTGAATAGATCACTTGGGTGAAAGGAGAAAGTTGATGATGTTGTGTGGTGAACAGGAATGCTGGATTATGGAATGTTCTTGAGTAAATGAGAAGCTTTGAGAGAAAACTGAGGGAATATACACAGGAGCTTCCAAGGCACAGCATGTAAAGCAATGCAATAACCGAGAGTCAGTGGTGACAAAACACCTACTCATTCAAACCCAAGGAATGCTCCAGTAGCTCTTAAACTATTGTACAAGTATCACTTGTGGCACATGAGCTGTGATAAAATTTAAAGGCTAAAATAAGAAGTTTGTATGCATAAAAATTATAAAGATGTTACCCAGCTGCTGGCAAGTTTTGGTGAAGTAGCTAGTACTGCTGGAGAGCTGTTGGAAAGGTGGAAGCCTTGTAAAATATTTGTGGATGGAAAAGATGTATTCTCATTTTTTGCATAATGGTACCAGAGACACCTTAAAACATGGATTGTGTTTAGATTTTAATTTATCTCTAGACTTAATAAGTCTATGCTAAGATATAAAAGTTACTATTGTTGGGACAAGGACACACATGATATTGTATTTTCAGGCTTTACACGTGGATTTAGACTGAAAATAAAAACATAGCTATGACTTTGTATAGCATCTTTACCATTTAATGTGACAATAAAATATTCTTGTTGTCTTCTTGGCATGCATTTTTGTTATATATGTTGTTATGTCTTACAATATAAATCCAAATAAGAAAAAGTGACATATTTTTTTGCTACTTCTCATAAATGTTCAATTTGCATCCCAAGTATGAACATGTGTTTCAAAAATTTCATTTTAATAAGCCAATGTTTAAAGATTTCTTAATAGCTGTTATTTTGCTCTTCTTTTAGCACTTTATTGAGGAAATGTTTTGTTACTAGAAAATTGCAAGCAAAAGTGTTGACACAAATTCAGAACAAGATCTGCCTTTTCATATTGATAGAAAACAAGCACTTCACAGAAACCTGAAACCTAGAAAATGCATTGGAATTTATCTTCTGTGTCAACGGGAAATGAGTACATAAAGATCTCCTGTTATGAAAAATATATTGTAATGTTTAAAATTTTGTTGTTACTCTATACTATATATATGTCCACTTCAAGACAAACATGGTTCTGAACTGCTCACAGATGGTGAGGACATTATCAACATCAATGAAGCTCCAAAAACTCAACATATCAAGCTTTAGTATGTGCATTTTTCCATTAATACCTGTAAAGCACATACATGACAATTCTCAAGAAGGTTTACCAGAATTCCTTAAACTTTGCAGAATGGACAAGTAAAAGCTGGAGTAAATCCTTAATATGCTTCTGGGGAGGAAATGTCATATTGCAAAACAGACAAAAGCTGACCGTGTTTTTTTTAGTAAGGTAAATAGTAACTTTTTAGGAGGTCCTATCCAGCACTGTTTTCTATTCTTTTATTCTTACTTTACAGAGGAAAAGTGATCCTTCATATTTTTAATCCATGTTCCAAGAGTATTTAGGTGCTACATCATGGAAGTACACTTGCGGAAGAAACTTAGTCTGAGAACTCTGCCTTGAGATACACGGAACAAAAATAAGAAGTGGCAGTATCAAGGGACTGAAGAAAAGTTTTAATTTTTTTTTCTAAGAAGGATGGAAGATTATCCATCAATTCAAATTTGAAATTCAATATGTATTTATTTTTAGAAAGCTATGCTTCTCTTGTAGTAAAGTATTATTGTTGTGGGGTGAAGCGGCGGAGGCACGGCGGCGGCAGCGGCAGCTGTGCCGGCCGTGCCGGCGGCAGCGCAGGCGATGGCGGTGGGGGCACCGCGACTGCCATGCAGCCAGCCCGGTGCGGGAACCACTGCATGGCCAGCCCAGTGCATGTGGCTGGGTCAGCATGGGTCAGGGTGGCCCGGAGGAAGTACCAGAACTCCCCGGGACGCCATGCGGGGCCACGGGGGGCTGGCGCACTTCTGGCCTGTCCTGGCACTTCTGTGTGCACGCAGGGCCTTACTGGGGGTGGGGTCCGAGTGCTGATCATCCAATCAGAGGAGGGCCGGCCCCCTGGGGGCCATCTGCACATGCACGAAGAGGGGTCCCCTATTAAAAGGGGACAGCGGGTGCCATCTTCCTCTTTCTGCTCTGAACGTGACCGCGGTAACGTTGCTACTCTTCTTCGCACCGAGACTAACCTCCGCGTGTGGACGGATCAGCGATTCAGCAGTGGCAGCCCGGTGTGGTATTCCCTGGGGGTGGACTGCTTCTTTTTGGGGTCACATTTTCTCGTGATTATCCGCGGGTGGACTGCTTCTTTTAGGGGTCGCGTTTTCTTGTGGTATTTCCTGGGCGGGAGGATTAGTGATTTCCGCGGCCATAGCCCGGTTTTAAAGGCCACATCTTTCCATCAGCACTAATATTCCCTCCTGGGATTGGGAAGGGAGGGGGGGCTCGCGGTTTCTAACTGTCTGAGTGTTTTTCTTCAGAAAAGCCGAGCGGAGGCTCGCTCTACCGTGGGGTCCTCAGGTCAGTCGTGGGCCTTCTCTAATTATCCCGGCATCTCTTCCGGAGCCCCCAACAGAGAGACCAGCACTATTCCAGAGTGTTCCCATCCCAACACAGGCTCTGGGAAAGCTTAATTTGTCTGTTTTGCACTTTATTGTCGGTTTTCTGTGTGTGTGAAATAAACTGTGTTACTTGTGNTCTCAGATTTCTCTTGTCAGTACCACGCTTTTTAGTGGTAAAACCACAACAATTATGGTCTGCTTTTCAGGTTTTATTTCTTAAAATTTTTTTTTTTTTTTTTTTTTTAAGAAATCTCAGAGAATATATAATAAAAAAAGATACTTTCATTTCAGAGGCACGGTGAGTATTTATGTGAATTCTGTATAATCTACTGAAGACATCTCAAACTTACTAGAAATTATATCCATTTGGATGAGATAAGCAATATCGATGGACATAAGGAGTTATAGACTATGAGAAGCTAAGAATCACCAAGGAGTTGATACAAAGTCAACTAAGAAAATAGGAAACCTTCAGGTATTGGCAGAAAATCTGTATAAGGCCACTCTACATAGATGGATACCTGAGTCAGAGCTGAAGAAAATAGATGGAAATGACTGAGATGGGTTGCTGCTATACAGCTTTTGCACCTTCATTGCATGGCTTTCTAGAGGGAATAATAATGACAGCACTTGGGTCTGAAAACAAGGGCAGCAAGGTCAATATTTGTGTGCAGCCAGCCTTGATCTGTGTGCATTGCAGAAAATAGGTATTTAAGATCTCTTAGGCAGAAATCTTATACTAGAAAGTCTTACTGAGCCAGATACTATAGGCTGAAAAATACCCTTCCATCTTTCTACCAGGACATATATTTCTAGCCAGTGACAGGAATGTCATGAGGAGGTTAGCTCTGGTATGACATGAGATCCAGTATCGATATCCTAATCACTAAAGTCTGCTGCTACCCTGTCAAAACCAGGAGAGTTCCTTACTGATGTCTATCCTGATGTGGCAAAAGAAAAAAGTGACAAAATCAAAAGCAATTGAAGTACAACTTACTGGTTTATAACTGAAAAGTCCCTGCTGATGACCTGTAGTCTGTCAGCCTGTCCCACTTAGTGACAAAGAAGATTTCATTTTAATTACCTTCATGCTTCTAGCTGATGTACTGTCACATTCCTTAATCACTTACTACAGCTATAAGTTGATATTTTACCAATAGACCTTATACTTTTGTGTCTGCCTTGTAAAGAAATAGTCAGATTTATTCTGACATTGTTTATTACTCCCCCAAAATTAAATTGTTCATCTTTAGTACAGAAATACTGGTTTGATAGAACTATTGCAACCATATAGCCACATAATACAATATCTACATTGCTTTTTATAGGCCATAATTTTGTGATGAATTTGTTTAAAAATGATTCCAAGTGGATACTAGAGGGAGTAGAGAGAGAGTGGGCATAGTACTAGGAAAAGTGGAGAAATCTAAGCATGCAGACTGCGTTGTTACTTTTTTTTTCCTGCACCAGTGAAATCTGCATTAATAATGATTACACTCTTTAGATTTCTTTCTCTTCAGTACTACTATCAGTCGATTCTTGGTTTTACTTGCTTATGAGATATGCTTCTACTTTTCCTGTAAACAAGATTTTGAGCATAATGTTTTATTGCCTCAGGGTGATTCAAATGAGTCACCGATTGTAGGTCTTAATCGTGTTGTGTGGACGTAAAGAAAACAGTCATTCCAAATTACATTCTTGCATAACTTCACAATCTGTTGCCTATTATAATCTAGTCTAGTTTTGGGAAGCAGCTTGTCAATGCAGATACTTTTTCTCCCAGAGATGCTGTGTTTCCACAGGATGACAAAATGCTCTGACAAGATTGGATGAGGAATAAAAGAAACACTAAGGGAAAGCAACAAAGAGGTTATTTCTACTCGAGATTTCTGGAGAATTAGTACTTAGGGAATAGAGGTAACAAACAGATAATGCTGGGATAATAGAATGGGGTTTTGCCAAAAATAGGAGATTTGAATGCAAATGCTTTTAGTGTAAAATAGGGCAAAGCCTTTAGCAAACCAGAAGGAATTTTGGAAAGCTATGTATAGAGTGGTGAATTTTATGTCTGAGACCTGGGCTCATCCTATTTAATTACTCTTATATTTTCACCACAACTTTAGCCTAGGCAGCTTATCATTCTCACAAACAATAAGCAGGCACTGCTCAAGTAGCAGCAAGCAACAAACACTGTTCCCGGGAGGTAGGATGCATGAAGCTTGGCGGAAGGTGGGAAGAGAAAAGAGGTGTTGAGACATACAATGGCAGGCTGTGACATGTGGCCCCTGGACAGAGAAGCATCTTGGACTTACGTTATTTTTAGTGTACTAGTCTAGATGCAGTCTGCCATGCCATGTGGGACTCCTGAGAGAGTAAAAAAAAAAAAAAGTTTTGTATTGCTTTGGGTTCCTCAGAAGGGCAGATGTTATAATGGGAGGAATAAAGACTATTTAAGAGTATGGGAAGAATGGTGACAACTCTGACTTGCCGAAAGTTAAATTTGACAAAGTACTAATTCACACAGTACTAGCAGTAGATACTGTTTGTTCCATTATGCAAAATTTATCTATATGCCCAAAGCAAGTGAGAATTACCAAAGATGGCCTTTATGAGAAGGTTACATCATAAAGGCCTAATTGGATTTGCAGCTGTGTAACTTTAAACTGTATGCACCAGAACCTTGATATTAATTATTTCTCTGAGTGATTTTCACAGAGTATAATATTCATGTACTCTGAAAAACCACAATGACGTTTGAAATGAGTTGTATACTGGTTAAATACACTGTAACATGAACACCATGAAAATCTGGCAGGACTTTTCTGTTATGAGTGATCACTTGTTACAATAGATGATGAAGTGCAGAAAAATACTTAAACAACTATTATTGTTTGGGGTTTTTTTAATCGAAATCATAAATTATAAAGACAAAAGTTAAAAAAAAGAGTATTGATTCTATAAATCAAGGCCTATCATTTGATTAGCCTTTATTTTTCATTAGAAACTGTATTTCTTGAGCAGTGACCATTTTATTTTTTCGAACACAGCATTTTTTAGATGATCTCAAATCTGGTAAATTAGTATTTATTTGCAGGTAATGTTATCTTAAGAGAAAAAAAAAGAGTGTTGAAGGTTAGTGTTGTACGTCATATTATGAGCAGCTGTGGTGATTTTCATCTCACTAATATCACTAATGTTGATATCATATGAACCCTTTATTAAGTAACAGAATGAAAGCTACAGCCTCATACTGCAATAGATGAGGAGGTATGAGTATTTGTTTTGAAGAGAAATTACATATCTTGGAGATCCAGGCTGGGAAGAAATCTATAGGTTTTCATCCACAGAAAGCGTTGTTTACTTGTTTTCTCTTTTCAATCAAGATAAAAATGCCAAGCTAAAAGAAAACACTAAAAATATTTATTTAGTACAAATCTGTTAGCATATGACTTGGAGTTTAAAATGCTTCAAGTATTAACACAACAGTATGGATTTTTTAATTTTTCTGTTCTCACATCGAGATAAAATTCTTATTGTGTTATTGGTTTGAAAATATCAGAAATACAGGTATCAGCTAAGGTGTTACAGAATTGTTCATGTAACCAAAATAGACCTTTAGTACAAAACAAAAAACTCTTTGGAAAAAAGCTGATTTTAACTTACTGTCGAAATTAATTTATTTCTAAATATAAATTAAAGCTCCAAAACATTCTGTCTTGATAGCTCTGGTGCTTGTTTCGTTTTCCCACACAATCAAGACAGAAGTAGAAAAAAGTTCTGGGTGAAACTTCTCCACAAAACTAGCCCTCTAAGAGTCAAACAGAGCAGCCATCCATGAGGTCAAGAGTCTGGAAACCCTTGGGGGACACAGTCTCTCAGGATGATTTGACATGAGTTTTCAAGTATGAGCTCTGAAAGTCTAGTGATACTTGTTCAGTGGGCTAGTGGTCTTAGCAGATTAGATATCTTTAGTACTCAAACAATACTGTTTTGCTTCTAGTTCCATAGCTATTTCTGACTCCCTTAGAGTGGCAATGTTTTCCTAAAGTTCTCTGGCACTGAAGTGAGGAGCCTGTTCTTGGGGACATTGTCATCTTGAGTAATTTAGAGCAAATCCAAGACCCAGGGTAAGGTTTAGAATCAGGAAATTAGAAATGGCATTTTTGTGCTTATATAATTGTGGTAATACTTGCCCCAAAGTAAATACATGTCCTTTAAAAGAGCTGTCATATTGGGCCCCCTGTTTTTATTCTTGACTCTCATATTGTTTTTCTTTAAAATATGATGAAGACATGATTTAATTTTTATTAACAACATTGTTCATAACAATATCTTGGTATAAGTGTATTCAAAGATTTTCAGCTGTAGACGTAGATTTGTAATTTGGTTTAGCTTTCCATTGTGTAATCTATAATAATCTCATCTAATACAGTATGATATCCATTATTCTATTAGTGATACTTATTACAAAAAGATTTCACACAACAGTGTACAAAAAGAAGTTTTTTGACATCAGAGACAAAATTAAGATGAAAATACATTATGATTAAGATAATGCATAAAATTGTGGGGGTTTTTTTTGTTGTTATATTTCTCCAGTTTAATGAAAAATGTAGTATTTCTTAATTTAAAACCAAATGTTGAATTTTTACTCATGAAATCGAAAAACTAGTGTTGGTGAAGACTTACTTCACAGAATACATACAAGATTTCCAGAGACTGAAATAAGATACTTTTTTGTATTAACAATTGAAACAGCTGTATTTATAATTTCATTTGTCTAAATTTTAGTGCATTTGATGGTCACATTGTCATTTTAGAAATTTTATTCTTTGAAAACATGGGATAATTTCTATTACAGCAATTGGAAGGAGCTCACTGCGAATCAATAGGAAAGGAATTAAAAAAAAAAAGTAAAAATGAAACACAATAAAATGAGTCCAAATAGGGTCATAGAATATTGATTCAAAATAAATTAGAGCAAATTAAAAGTAGATGCCCATTCTCATTAAAACTAACTTCCAGCTTAATTTGTTGAGTGTATGACAAATAGCAATAATATCAAATCCACTTTCACCTCTTAGGAAGTCTTTTTATGAAGGAAGAGCACCCTGATACAGAGATTAGTTGCACTATACTTCCTCTCCGAAAGCCTGATCCCAAAATTTTCGCATATCAGTACAATATATACATCATTCCTACAGGCTGAACTGGATGCCACACTTCAAAAAACTGATTTTTCCCTTACACACAGATGATTCTACCACAATGTCAAACATTCTCATTATTTTTTTTACTTATAAGAGCTTTGTAAGATATTCTGAACATTTCATAGAAAGATCAACTTAATGCTTGATACATTTCAATATGTATTGATGTGATACTCTATAAATTATCAATGATAAATTGCCATTCCTAAGTGGAAATTATTAAGTTTACTGTAGTCTCATTTACTATTTCATCATGACAATAAATTTTTATGAGAAGAGGGAAGGAGAAAGGAAATTAATGTACAGTTCAACAAAATTAAGTCCTCTGTTTTGCTATGGAAACTTAAAGAAAATTAATATAATTTGAAAACATATGAAGACATCAGTTCCGATAATTTGTATCAGTGATGCCCAGAAAAACAAAATAGAATAGTCAGTCTTTGTATTCAAATATAGTGGCAGTCCAGAGCATAAATAATAAGAAATGTTATTGAAATAATAGGAACAATAAGTAGAAAGTAAGACATCCCAGGCATCAGTGTAGTTAATTATTCTTTTGTTCTTTAGGAACAAAAGACTATTGTGCCATCAGATCACTCAGTGTTTGTTTGATGCACCTTTCTTATGGAAGCTGGAAATATGGATTCAAATCTGACATTTGTAATCATGATCAGTGTGAAAAAAACACAAGGAAAAAAGCTAAACAAGCATTGATTCACAACAAATGGCACAGTAATTTTTCTTCTATTTATTTTGGACCAAAATCTTTAAAATTGAATGCAGATTTTAAAAATATTTTATTACTACTATTTTTTTTCTGCTCACCCTTGTTTCAAAGCTTTCCTAAACCCAAATTTTTCTCATATGAGTTCTCAGATTTTGATTATCTGGATATGAGTTAATAATATTTTATTTCAGATCTTTATATTTTGCTAAAATTCAGAAAATTAATTCATTTATTATTTGAGGACATGTTCTATTATTTTTCTTTCCCTTTAATTTTTCAATCAGATATCCAGCTAGTTGCTTGTAGAACTAGCTGAGAAACCGCTGGTCTTAAGTGTTCCTTTTTAGAGAATACTGTGCATTGTATATAGGATTTTTACCATCATTAAATTATAAAACCCAAAGATGCATGCTTTAATTCTCAAACTAAGTAAGAGGAGGTAGACTTTAACAGCAGTCGTGCAGCCCAATCCTCTAATCAACTTTGGAAATCTAAATACAAAAGTCATGCTGATAAAATAAATTAAGCAACAACCTACTCATCTTTTTTGTTTCTGAAACCCAGAGAAAAGCTTGAGAAAAGGAAAAATGACAGTCAAGGCCTCTTCTGTACCTGAAGCTTGGCAGAGTAGAGGCCATACTAAGCAACATGCTGGTGGCGACTGAAGCATCTCAATTCCCTGGAGCACAAAAGCAGCAAACCCAAGCTGTCCAACTGAAGTGACAGAAAATAGCTGGGGTCTTGTCCTGGTTCGGACACTAGGGGGCATTACTGAGCAACAAGAGGCTTAACAGAAAAGACAACAACCAAAACAGTTTATTGACTAGGGTCTATACGAGCTATAGAACCCTACTATATGCATAAACCAGTTACAGATAGAACGACCTGACAATAATACGCACAAGAAAATAACAAACTATGCTCCTCCGGCCGGCTGCTGGGCTGGTGGAGCAAAAGCAGGAAGGAAGGTTGCCCCGTGGACAACACTGATCCCACTCAGGAGCTGCTGCTGAAAAAAAGAACAGTAAAAAGGAACCCCAGCGGACCCAAGGGGAGAGAGATACCACACTCATGGTATCACTTGCATCTTTGTTTTTCCCTGCTGGCATTGCTTGGGCCCTAGTGATGCTGCATTACAAGGGGTTGAACAGAGGGGAGCCATGCTTCTCTCAGTACAGAGGGAGCGGAAAAGAGAAAGAAAATCTGTCCCCAGCCCTTAAATAAAGTGCTAGTTCTCAGGTTTTCTCGTTGTCCTCTTCCTGTCTGTGTTGCCTACACATTGGACGGCAGCACTGGTTGCTGCCACCTTCCAAGATTCACCAATATGACAATATGGCAATATGATGACATTCCCATGGTTGCACTTCTCCAGGAGGAGGGGCAGCTGCCGCTACCCTGCCAGCACCGTGGGGCAGCAGGGGGTTCAGTGGCACTGCGCCCTGCTGCCATGGGTCCAGTCCACATGGCGGTGCCGGCCCAGGGTCTGGCCTCACCACAGCTGCGGGGACCTGGAGGCGCCCTGGGGTGCCGCCTGAGGAAGACACCCCCAGCCACCCCCTGCCGTGCCTGGCCCAGGACAGGCCAGGAGCCACAGCCCAAGTGGTGGTGGTGGTGCTCCCAGTCCTGCTCTGCCCAAGCCTCTAGTGCCCCACTCCGCAGTGGCTGGGAAGACTCACGTACACTCCATTTCCCATGAGGTTGCAGGGGAACAGGAGGAAGCGGCCGCAGCACGCCCCCACAAGGTGCAGGGACGGAGGACAGAGGGACTGGCCATTTCACCTGGCTCTCTCTCGGGAAAAACAAAAAAAAAAGTTTTGAAAGACAAACTCTCTCCCTCCCACTTAGGAAACCCCCTGGTTCTAACCCACAACAAATCTAACGGGGTTCCTTCAAGCATATACAGTCTGCTAGTTTGGCTTTAAAAAAATGATTAAAAAAAATAATCCTTCAAAATCTATCACCTGCCACACATGATCTCAGCTCCCACTATCAATTTGTCCTAAGCTTTGTTAGGCTGTTTGCATGTGTAGTAAGCTTTTAAGGCATCACAGAAATGTTTTATATGTCATATGTACCATTGCCTATCATGCCTATCATTCAAGTTAGTGTCAGAAATAATTTCCACTGTTATTGATCAATGTATTTTAATAATGTTAATTATCTATGACTAGCCATCTTGTCATCTAAGATGTATGCCTGCAGATTAATCTTGTTATTGCATATGATTGCATATATCATATCTATTATTGCATATGATAGCAACAAATAGTAGCTGCAGTCAAGATGTAGAGAAACAATTTAATGTCATTTGCCTTCATCCATTTTGCTTTCCTACATTTTAAATTTGGTATTGCTATTGCATATAATCTTTGAGTCAGAGATGTTGATTCTATGAAGAGTCCTCCAGTTACGATTTTTTTTTCCCCCCAACATTGTTAGGGCAATGTGGCTCTAATTCTGACACCTTAGCATACTTTTTCTGGCAGAGTCAAGAAAGTTGCTCAGACAACATCTTTTCTTTGTCATCAGGGCATCTAATACAACTCATTTAATTCTGGAAAAAAATTTTAAATAACATTTTGTATAGAATGTATTTGTTTTTCCGAAATAGTATAATTTAAACATAGCAGTAGCTAGATTTCACTTAAAAGTAATTTGTAATGGAATTAGAAACTATAAACCTGTGCAGGTCCATTCATTCAGCTGATTTACATATTTATTCTTTTTTTTTTTTTTTTCAATTATGAATATCACATTCTAAGGGGAAAAAAACCCAGAAACTCTTCATAATGTGGATTCTTTTCTGGAACTACCTCACTTGTCTTCAAATATCTCTTCTTTATGATAATAAGTAGATCACATAGGGCATGTATGTAAGGAAATATAAGAAAGAGAAACAGAAATGTTCAAAAAACAAGTACAGAGTTTTTATATAACATTTTGCTGACATGAATTCTTGTATATTCACCTAATCCATATCCATGGAGCTTCACTATACTGCAAAGATGGCACTGAAACTGCTCTTCTTATATTATATAAACCTGCAGTAAAGTAATAAAACCTGATGTGTAACAAAACAACTTATGATTTAAGTTACAGATCACCTGCATGTATTACAAAAATGTACACAAGAACCATAGAGATGTATTAATTTATTTAACATATCCTGAAAGTTAAAGTGATAAAGAGGGAAAGATATATCAATGAGATACAGAAGAAACATTTCAACAATGTACAGATAAATAATGGAGGTCACAGCATCATGTGCTGGGTAACTGTCCTCCATAATGAGCCTCTGTTAAGTAGATCTTTTATTTTTAGTCTTTACAAAATATATTAATCAAACTCCATCAGTCTCAGTGACTCTTCTTCTTTTCCAGTAAAAAATTCAAGATTATTTTCTTCACCTTTGAAATATTATGTATTTATTTCATGCTATATTCGTCATTTTCATGATTCATTTTGTGTTTGTGTATTTTTTCATCAACAGCTTTTTACACTTCGGAGTATTCTTTTACTGCTATTCACATCCTTTTCCTAATAAGTCGGGCTGAGCTCATGTATATCACAGGAAAATACCTATCAAGCATCTGCCTCTATGTTATACCCAAGCAGTTGGCCATGACACATGATTATCCCTGCCCCACCATTCTCATTCAAAACCCTCTTCACGCCCATGTCATTCAGTTGTATAGTTTTCATTCATAACCTAACTCCGATAAAACTATTTATGTTAGCAACAGGAAGGGACCCGAAGGTAAAAAAGACCTGGACTTCATCTTTTTATTTCCCCTGATGAACACCAGCAATCATGACACGTTGAATCAATCAACTTTTCCCTATCCTATGTCAGATATTGATATGAACCTACCCTGATTAAGAGGTCTTAGTTTCAATATTACAGATTCAAAGCATACAGAGTGAACAAGTTTTCAATTATTTCTCATAGCTATAAATTTTCTGGACTCTTGCTGGAAAATCATGTGGCATGACACTTAAAAGGTCAATAACTTCGCTCTCAGAAAGTGCTTAATTTTAAAAAGTTAGCAATATTTTAAACCAATGTGGTGCTAACCTGAATATGAAAGGAATAATGTCTTTGTAAATCTGACATTTACTAACAAATTATGAACATATATAGAAATACATTCTTGACATAAATTCAGATTACAAAGTTAAGGAGTTTGTTTTGTTTAGTGTTTTTATGTACCACCTCCTACAGCCTTCTCTTTTTTTTTCCTTTTATTTTTTTTAATAACTTTTTTATTTAAAAAAAAAAAAAAAGAATTCTTGAAGAATTCAGTCAATACAACAGCAAATCCTTTTGGAGTTCTCCAGTCTCACAGACTCTCNTCAATAACTTCGCTCTCAGAAAGTGCTTAATTTTAAAAAGTTAGCAATATTTTAAACCAATGTGGTGCTAACCTGAATATGAAAGGAATAATGTCTTTGTAAATCTGACATTTACTAACAAATTATGAACATATATAGAAATACATTCTTGACATAAATTCAGATTACAAAGTTAAGGAGTTTGTTTTGTTTAGTGTTTTTATGTACCACCTCCTACAGCCTTCTCTTTTTTTTTCCTTTTATTTTTTTTAATAACTTTTTTATTTAAAAAAAAAAAAAAGCATTCTTGAAGAATTCAGTCAATACAACAGCAAATCCTTTTGGAGTTCTCCAGTCTCACAGACTCTCTCAAATACATCTGTAACTGTAGTATGACAAAGATAAATTAGTTCTTTTTCCTCAGACTTCAGACTACTTATTTTATGAGCATTAGGAAATTCATAGGCATACCTATTAACTCTGTGGCACTGCAACCTCTTAATACAGGTTCAGTGGAATTAGACACAAAGTAGTAACTGATTTTAATCATATTTCTTGACTCAGATTCTATTTCTTTTTTGAACAATACTCAACACACTATTATCCCAGTCACTGAAAATTAGAATACACGAGTGCCTTGATGGAAACTCAAAAATACCATTCCATCAGCTATCAAAACATACTTGTTCAAAAATATTTTATCAGGGAATTATCAGTAGAATCAGAAAGTGTTAACAAAGGAAACAACATATATTTAAAGATAGATAGGTCAATTGTTCCCATCAGTAAAAATGATTTATTTTTTTATCACAAGAGGAATAAGGATATCCTCACATGTAAGATATTTGAGGTCCAGAATACTAGGATTCTATTTTTCTAGTCTCTTCTTTTTGCACAGATCAGTAGAAAGCCTAATGAAGAGTTTATCAGGATCCGTATGTAACTTGTGTACTTTTATTGTACACATTCGGGTATGTCACATATTCCTTCCTAACTAAACTTCTGAAGATTTCATGAAGTTTTTCAACCTTTATTACTCTCCAGAATATGATAAAGGTTATGTTGGTTTTATACTCCAGTTGCAAAAAACTTTCTTATTAGAAAAAAGTGTATGTTCTGTAGCTCTCACCACAAAAATGGAACCAATAATTACAGTAATAGTTAAATACGTCAGAGCAAAATAAGCTGAGAACTGTATACAACCAAGAAAAGAAAAAAAATCCGTGTTGAAAAACTTCAAAAGAACATTTTAAGTAGGATCAATAACAAGCAGTCTATACCACTGCTCTTATTTATCCTAGTTACAAACTTCCCTTTTTGACAGAACTAACCAGACCTGCAGGAAAAACCTGGTGCATGACAGCCTCCTAAAAGAATAATTACCCTCATGGTAGCACACTTATACCACCAGCATCTGCCCAGGTGTTGTAATTTTCTACAGACTACCAACCCATCTTTGAACAGGTTATTCCTCTATCTGTTACTTAAGAATATAAAAAGTAAAAGTTACCAGAATCAAGGAATTCATGTATAATAAGTGACAAAAACTCATTCTGCATACATTAGCAGCTTCTGAAGAGAATTTGATTTGAAATGCTCCTTCAGTTCCAGATACTGAACAATTCAGAAGGATAATGAGTTATTTGTTACAAAAGTACGTTGAAGAAAATGAAACAGCCATTACAGATGTGCTCAGCAACAGCTAACAGACAATCTTGGGTATCAGAGTGAGTTCTGTAGAGAGGAGATGCTGCCCACAAGAGTGCTATTATCTCCATCTCTTATGTGAAAATGCCTTTTATGATTTTTAGCATACATTTGGATAACTGCCAGTAAGTGTATTTTAAAATGTCACCTAAAGTACAAATAGCTCTGCTATCAGTGGAGTGCTACAAAATGCCACTTTGAGACTTGAACCCATGACATTGTGTCAGGTGCAGAAATTATAACAAACGAACTGGAGAGAACTTGGCAGCATACCTCATGACTTCTTATTTTAACACAAATTGCTATGACAAAATGCATTGCTTCTTAAAGAGAAATTTCATTTGAACCCAAAGCTGAAATTATAACATCTGGAATTTTTTTCTGGTTAAGCAACCAGAGGTTAAGTCTGTGTCTTCTTTGATAAACACTTAGGTTAATAGTTCAAATCAGGAAAGGGATCTATGAATGTTAAGTACAATTCTCGGCTGTGGCCTTAACTTCTTACCTTCCCATTTAATTCTGATTGCTGCTATATATAATTTTATAACAGCAGTAATATTCCTTTAAATAATGAATTTCCAATGCAAGAATCAATTCTACTACGCTGAATGGCAGAGACAAAACTATTTGGATAAGATCTTACTCTATGTCAATTAACGGCAAAACTCCGTTTCAAAGTCATGAATGGGATTTTTTTTCAATAATATTAGATAAGTATTAATTCAAAACACATTTTATGTATAACATAGTTAATATATTTTACACTTTTTTGTAGCTTGTCCTAATGCCCACTGAACTTAACTTTTTGTTTTATTCAGAAGGCCTAAATAAAGATGACATCAATCTATTACTTAGTGTTCATATTACCACCATTTTTATGAAAGATCCATTAGTCAGTGAACACTTCTACCACTGGTGAGATTTTTCCTTGCATATTAGAAGCTAACAGACTTGGCCTTATCTCTTTTGAGACTGCCTATATGTGTGCCCTTAATTTGTCTATAAGTCTAGAAAGCTGAAAATACTCTGACTAAACACATGGTTATCTTCAGGCGTAGTCCATAGTTTTCGCAGGTAGCTATACCAGCGTTTTTGAAGTAACACGCTTTCTGGTTCTCAGAGCTGTATTCCCAGACAGTTGTATGATAACACAGTAAAGTTTGCTGTTCATGAAGTTGTTGAGGTCTTATGTGAGAGTTTCATTCTGATGAATTTTGGAATGCCTAGCTTTCAAATCATTGATAGACGCTACTAGGCAAGCCATTATACTATTACAATATTTTTAACTTTATTCATTGGTCTAAGTCTGAAATATCTATTTCACTATGCTTATTTTCTTCAATGATAAAACTATGCATTTAAGAGTATACAGAAAATTCAGTTACAGAAGTAGACAATGATACCATATGACTCTGCAGAAATTGTCCTTTCTTTTCTCCCACTGATTTCCATAGGACAGGTGATACCGAGGGATTAAAGTTATTTCATATATAATTTTTTTCCTTCTTTTAGGTACAAAATTTCTTTAAATACAAACTCAAGTATTCTGTCATCCCATCAAGCTTATAAAACATCTGAAATTCCAAGTAGCCCAATATCGTAATCCCCACTTTTAGCTTTTGTTCTGTACAACTGGCTATCCATCGAGGTGCTTCTGTAGTATGTAACGTAGTGCATGTTTGAAACAATAATATATATGTTCAGTAATGTATTCTGATTATCCAAGTATTTTTTCTAGATCTAATAAGGAACAGTAATGTTTATAAATAGGTTTGACAGTGGCACCTGCATCCTGACACATAAACAATAATTTACAATGCTTGTGATGTTCTCGACAGCATCTTCCTTTCAAATTATAAAAAGTACATAAAGAAATTTTTCATTAAAATTCTGAAACCCGTCAAGCTAAAAAAATATTTGAGTAAACAAATTATATGCTAGAGTGAAGTATGTATGCTACTATACATCTTGTGAGGCATACTCTTGCTTTGTTTTTTTCTGGAAATACTTTTTTTCTAAGACAACATTTAATTTAATATTTCATTAATTTATTTACTAACAAAGATTCATAATGGACTACTTTGGAAACCAGAACCCTCTCCAAAATTATGTTCACTAGCTGCAGAAAACAGTAGTAGGTTAAATTTCTCCATCCTTCACCTCTCAGTGGAGATATTATTGCTTGACAACAATTAAATCTCTAGGTTGTACCCTCAGTGTCTTCACTTCAGAAGAGAGATTTCATGATACAGGTGTAGTTAAATTGAGTCTGGAAATGAAATATACATGAGTAAGTACAGCATACCTTAAGTGAACAGATTTTCAGCGGGTAGGCTCAGTAGAGAGAGCTCATCCTAGTGATTCATATTTTCTGGGGTTTACCTTAGTGTTTATCCATGAATTTGAAACATATTTTGCATGAAACAACAATTTTTCTGAACCCTGCTCGGGGCTGCTCACCTTCTGCTGTGTTACAAGCTATGAACAAGCCCTCAGGATTCAGCCAATAGAAGCAAGAATTAGGAAAAATGTTGTATTTATGTTATAGCAGGACTGATTTATTTCAGTCACCAAACAGCTTTCAAGTAGATGTAATGTTCTGACACTACTGATTCAAGGAATTTTTTAATTTAATTAGGCCCTTATCAGAAAAATATTTCTACCTGAATTTGAAGATTCCATTAATTCAAACAATCTGTGATAACAGGTTCTGGAATAACATTCAACTTGCTTAGCATGAAACCAAAATGGACTATTATTATCATTATAAATTTCTTTTAGAAATGAACAGACGGTATCAGTGATTAATGTTCTCTACTTTTTGTGTGACCTAATAAAGGGCAAGGATATGTTTTGTGTATTAGATTTTTTTTCTGTTAAATTTCCTGTAACCCTAGGACTTATCTTTATTGCTTTGTCTGAAACTCTGTTCTCTTGGAATGCACTGCTCATACTCCTAGATATGCTCAACTCAGTTTTATTTTTCCTCTAAATTGATCATGTCATCATCACAACTGGAAGTACTTGATTATAGCAACTATAACCAAAAGAAGTTCATTTACAAATGAGTTTTTACAAAATCTGGAAGATCTGGAAGAATGTTCTTCCTAAAGCTCCCTGATGCAATTCACAAAGTGAAATTAGAGAAGGACAGAATTGCTAGAAATTAAACACCTGAGGAAAATGAATTAATCAAACATGTTTTTAACAAACCTTTGTTATTGTTAAAATTAGAAATATAAAGAAACCCCAAGTGCTTTAGATAGGTCTGTTTCTTTTCAGACTTGTAACTAATTAACCAAGTAAAAAGGATGCTCAACACTGACATAAGTACATCTACTACATTTTGATTAAAAGTAGGTGATATTCCAAGGGGATAAGAAATGAATATGGGATTATATGAAAAATATTAAAAAATCCCAAATATATCACTCTGATTAATATAGAATTGAGAAAAAAAGGAAAAAAAACCCAAAAACCTGAAAACGGCAACACTATCTTTGCTTTTCTCTCACTTTATTTTGATCAATTGTCCATTTCCACTAAAATGGCTTTTTAGGTTACAATAACACAAATTTAAATTATATTTCCTCCATTATAAAAAGGAAAAAAAAGTAAAATATGTTAAATGTGATTTTACAAGAGAAATTCTAACATGTGACCCTGCTTTACAGACACTTCTGTGTATTGTGTATTACTTAATTTGTTTCACCTCAATATACATGCATATTCAGACTTTTTTTTTTTTTCAAACAAATGTGTGTTACTCTCCAGCTTAATGTGATTATTTTCAGGATTTTTAGGATTTGATCATAAATTAAGATTTTCCTCCATGTCTGAGAAGGGAAAAAACAAATTAAAAAAAACCCAAACCTTCTGAAAAGAGTAAGTGATGAATGAGTAACTGATGTTTTCTGTTTTGCTGCTACCTAGTACTCAAAATTGGCTATGAATTTAGGAGAGCCCTTGTGTACCACATTGCAAACAGATATGGAGAATAACATGGTACCCATCTCAGATTCAGTTTCTAGAAAACAAAAACAACAAAAGAGACAAGAAAATAAGTTCTTCTCCATTAATACCCTGTAAGAAGAGGGAAATAATAAAATAAGGCCTGTCCTGGTTTGGACATTAGGGGACATTATAAAGTGACGAGAGATTGCAACAACAATCAAATTTTAATGTAAAACAAAACCCAACAACAAAAAATGTGAGGCAGACAAACTGTGCTCCTGCGGGCTGGCTGCTAGGCTGGTGGAGCAAAGGAGGAAGGGAGGCTGGCCTGTGGAATGGCCCCACTCTGGGATTCCTGGAAAATAGAAAAGAGAAAAGAAAACCCCAGAGGCCCAAGGGGAGAGAATACCACAGCTGGTGAGGACCGTGGTCCTCAGTCCTGCACTGCCACTGTTGTCGATTCAGTTGTGCTGCTGCCCTGGCCGCGGAAAAGGGCTGAGAGAGCAGAGATGAGCTGAGATGCAGCTGCGATGAAAGCTGAGCCCGAAGAGAAAGAGAACTTCCAGGCATGCAGTTTATATAGGGTGCTCATTCTCCTGTGATCTCAAGGCACCCTTCCCGTGCAGGTTGCCTCTGAACAGGCTAAGGGTGTTGAGCACCTCCCCTTCCCCGAGACTTCACCACGAGGCAATATGTCAGTGTTTTCCACCAAAATGCCTAATGGACGTGGCCTGCTGAGAGGGGGAGCCACCACTGCCGTATCCATCAGCACCGTGGGGTGCCCTGAGGGACCTGGGGCCACCCCCAGTATTGTGCTCTTCCACTCCAGGCCTGTTCTATGTTGGCAGCACTGACCCAGGGCTGGTCTTGCTCCATGCATCAGCGTGACCACAGCAGGGGGCGGCCCCACCTACCACGAGGGCTGCCCCCATCACATGCCTGCCTCCAGTGAGTGTGTGATACTGGCAGTTGCACTCGCTGCCAGCGCCATGCAGAACCGAGGCACCGCTGGACAAGCTGCACTTTTGTGGCCAGGCAGGGAGAGATGGCAGCCACACCTGCTGCTGCTCACTATGCTGCTGCCATGGCCAGAAGCTGCCACCGCTGCTGCAGCAGGGCATTGCACCCGCCCCGCCACTGCTGCCACTGTCGCCGCTGCCCTGGGCCAGACAGCTGTGATGCTGTGGAGAGTCTGGCTGTGGGTGTCTCTGGCCAGTGGTATGGGGCTCGCCTTGCCATCCTGCAGCTGCTGCCGCCGCCCTGCAACATCAGGGGGCCAGCAGGGTAAGCTGCAGAAGGGGCTATCATCTCCTTCTGCAGCCACCTACCAGCTGGTACCGCTGCCGCTGTGCCTCATTCCCCTGCCACACAGGTGGCCGCTAGCACCACTGCTGCCAGTGCCACCGTGTAGGCAAGCCATTCTCCCGCAGGGCCACGGAAGACTGGGCGCTGCAGCTCTGCAGCTGCCCTGCATGTCCACGGAGTCACGAGGGTCCGGGTTAGGGTCCAGGGGACCTGCTCCCCACCCCGGGCCAGGTCTGCATTCACAAGACACTGGAATCTGTCTGCATTTTCTTATAAAAAAACAAAACAAGGTTTGAAAAGCAACCCTCTCCCCCTTCCTCACCCCTAAACCCACCCCCTCCTTTCCCCCTCCACCCAGAAGAAACACATTAGGGACATAACCTCAGGAAAAAGTACATTTTAAAAACCAGAACCTATTTCACCCCTGGCCTGTCTGCTATCTCCCATGGCAATTATAGATTCAGAGAATTATGTACATGAAGAACTTGCTGTAAGCAGGATTATTTTGAAGTCTAGGTTTTTGATACCATTTTGGAACTGGTGTGAGACAATGGAAGACAGAGCAGTAGCCATGAGTAGAATTTCACATTTTAGCGTATTTTAACCTGCAAAAATTTATAGACAAATCACAGTGTGGGAATTAAAAGTGAATCTGATAAACAAATGATCTAGCTTTAAAAGCTGAGAAGCTTACTGTAAGTATTAAAGACTTGCTTTTAAAAATGTTCTGAAGAAAGTTGAAAAAATAATTTGTTATTTCTCCCCCTTTTCTTATCTTCTCTGTCAGTTATTTTAATTTGAAAAAATGAAAGACATGTCAGGAGAGGGAAGCTCAAGAGTAAGAAGAATGAAAAATTATAAAAAAGAGAACATTAAATGAAAAAATATTTCATCCTGTTTTAAATATAGCTACCATTTGGGAACCTATAGAATGCATATTTTTAGTCATTGAACAAAAGTCTTGGGAGACTAGAGTACATATTTGACAAGGATTCATAAGAAGCATAATGTAATTATACTGCTGCATAGAAAAGTAGAGGTGAATGTCATTAGGGCAAATACAGAGAAGCAGAAAAATCTTGATTCTATGACAGCACTGTTCAGCAATAACTAACACATCAATGTGTTATCAACATTATTTTCATCACAAATCCAACCCATAGCACCATGCAAATTACAATAAAAATAATTACCTCTATCCTAGCAAAAACCAGTACAAAATGTAATCTAACTGAACTGCCAAGGTCACTTTCTTAATAAAGAAATCCATTTCGAAGTACTTCTCACATCATTTAACCTAGTCACAAATATTTGAAATTACTGATGTATTCTTATTTTTCCAATATTTTCAAAGGGATCATTGTCACAAAAAAAAAAAAAAAAAGTGGCCAGAGGGGCCCAACAATCATCATCAGGCCAAATGATGATTGGCGGGACTCCAGGGGGAATCACCAGCACAGTTTCCCCAGTTCTTGACCTTCTCCACAACCACTGTATGGTTATACTGGGGGGAATAGTCAGCTATGCCAGATGTAAAGGAAAATAATGCAGGTACTCTCAAAATGCCAAGCAGTAGAAGGACTTCGGGAAAATTTATTTTTCAAAGGTGAGAATGCTAAACTTAATGGCACCTACACTGGGCATGAAAGAATGCAGAACACTTTCCTTTCCAAACCTCCTTAACAGCTTGGTTGGCTCCCCTACAAGGGAGCTACAAGGTCGTCTGTGAAAAAGTTATCTTTTTACAGAGTTTACTACTCTGCAAGGCTGGAGAGAGAGAAAAATTCAGGTTTAAGTCTCTCAGCTACCAAAAGTCTCTTGAACAAAAAGAGAAATCATTAAATGAGCCTGTCTCCTCCCTGTCTGTTATGCAAGGTCCACTCAATGCCCCTAGAAGCCCCATTCACTATAGCACTTTGAGCACTGCTCTTTAGCCAGTTCTTAAGAAAGCATGCTATGTACCTGCTTATCTTACAGCTGGGCAACTCATCCAGAAGGATACTGTGAAGCACAGCATCAAAGGCCTTACTAAAATAAAAAAAACCCTTCATCCACTGTCTTATCCTCATCCACTAGACACTTTGTCCACTACCTTATCATAGACAGGACTTTTTCTTCATGAACTTACATTGATTGTGCCTGATGATTGCTTTGCCTTTTAAATGCTTTTCATTACCACCAAGTGTGACCTTCTCTGCAATTTTTCCAGTTACTGAGGTTGAGCTAACAAGTCTGTAGTTTCTATATTGCACTTCTTTATCTCATAACAGAGAAGTCTCAACTCAGGAGAAATGGGTATTTGTTTTATTTTGCTCATCTGGCAGTACCTTTAGCAGAATATAGACAACAACAAGGACTGTTTTTCATTATTGCAACCAGGATCAACCCTTCATGAGGAGATAGGTACCTGCTGAACATCTTTGCAGATCTACATATTGTAGAACTAGTTCCAGATTTTTCTTCAATGCTTTAATTGGATTTTGTAAGAACACATCAGCAAGGCCCCTTCTTTGGTGATTGTATCTTTGATGATTATATCCACATTGTCTTGTTTCAGGAAGTAGTCTAATATTTCACACATTCTCAGATCCAGTTTTCTGCTTCCTTGACACCTAGATAAGAGCAGAGTATCTGGGTTCTACTTTTCAATGAATGCCAGGCAAGACTCAGACTACTTATTGATCAATTTTCTTGTAAGATGTCACCAGTTCTTAGTGAATAAATCTATAGACTTGTATCATTGCCATTAGATTAGGTGAGATACTGTCAGGTCAGGTCAGTTTATCTAGGTAAGGGAAGGCTGAGGTCTTCACCATGATGTGACAAGGACTTCTCAATGAGAACAAAAAAAACTTTGGGCATGTACTCTTTGTATGCATCTGAGATCAAGCTTATCTCACTTCTTATGTGATGCTTTCTGATGTTGTATGATCTCGTGACTATTTTCAAATGTTGAGGTGAAGATCTTACCTATTTTCCTAGTGAATCTACTTGCTAAAACTAAGCAAATATTTTAAAGATACCTAAAGTGAGATGCAGAAAACATGTTCATAAAGAGGACATCTTCTATGTGGGTTTTGTTTGTGAAAAAGAGGTATATCTGGGGCACAGATCTTCTCTATTTATAGACTTGAGTGTATCTATTTTATTTTAAGTGTCTATTTCTCTTGACTAACTACAAATTGAGAACAGGGTAACTAGTCCAGATGTAGACATCTATATTGCAGACATCTCCTGCTTGATGAATCCAACTCTACATAATTTTTCTGTTAATAATTTTAGGGAAATTACAGAAGAGAAAGTAAGATTGTAACATTATTCACTGTTTGAACACTACACTGCTTTTATATTCCATTCTGGGAATTTCTATCAACTTTGCCAACAATTTGTCAAAGGCCAACAAAAAAAGAGCTAAGTCAAGCTTGCAAAAGAGATATGTCAAAATACCAAAAGAGCATAACTGTATGGTTAATTACCACAAACAAACAAACAAACAAAAACTTTTATTACTAGTTTTTTGGGGTTGTATTTTTTTTAAGTTTCCTTTCCAAATGCAGAGAATAACTGAACTAAAGCTAAAGTTAAGAAGCCTTAGTTTTTATTTCAGGAATGTCGAAGGTTCAATATGCAATCTGTAGTATAAACTTTCAAAAATTAAGAGTCCAGGAAAGCAGAACTGATCTCTCCTGTGTTTTCACTAACCTGTAAAAACTTTGACCATCTTTGACCAAACTTTGACAACCATTAGTTGTCTAAGCAAATCTGAATTCTTAAAAAAGCAATTCCAAGGAGAGGGGTATTATTAATAACCTGCAGATTTTATGAACAGTTTATACTTTGTGATTGTTAGATTTAACATTGTTAAATATGTGTGGACAGACTTCTTGACAGTAATCATATTGATTTGTGTAGTACTGACTACATTTTGCACAGGGGCTGAAGACATGAAGGTGTCCTGGATTTTGAGGGTCA
>VYZS01009646.1:0-19815 GCA_013400695.1 Neodrepanis coruscans | reverse complement strand
CTGTTTTCTTTGCCACCATTCACAGCTGAACAACTGAAATACAAAAGCTGCTTCATCTTTACACTGAGGGGGAAAGGTGTCAGTGTTGGACTCCCTTCCTGTTTTTGCTATGGCAGATGCATCTACCAGATTGTAGAGTTTAAATTTCTAAAATATTGGTTAAGAAGCCTTATTCCAGCAGCCTGGCAATACCCAGTTAAATTACTTGGCTTCTGTTTTTTGAATAAAAGAGTAAGAGGCACTTTGCACAGAAATCAAAGTGGGCTGAACAGAGACATGTCAGACTGTCACAGAGTATTTTTTGGCAACTACAGTTTTGAGAACTAAAAATTGGGAGCTTTTCTTTATTTCCTAGAAGCATGACTGTGAATGTTCTAATATAGCAGAGAACTTAAAACTCAGGTAACAGTTACCTATTCACAATGTGGAGGTTTCTCATCATTCCCACTGAAGAAACAGCCACCACCACTGTATTCCCAAGGCTATCAGGAAGGGATCTCACCCCTTTTTTTTTTGGCAGTGTTCTTTGCTGGCAGATTGGAGCCTTCTGGAGATGTTACCCTGAAGCCCCTGTGGCACCTCCTGCAAGATGATCTGCTTGGGAACTTCTCTGGAGTTACCTGTGTTTTGTTGCTGCTTCACAGCAGCAGCCGAGAGGGGAATAATGCTGCTTTTACTGATAGAAATGGGTGGTTGCCAAGTCCTGTTAAGTGTCCTGTAAAAAATAACTGTGCATAATACCATTTCTAGTAAAATATTACTCCCTTGCAGCTTCCAGATTAGTGTTTTTAAAAATTAATGGACCTCTATACTATAAAAGTCAGCAACCCTGCTGAATTCATACAGTCTCAAGTGATATTTCTTGCTAAATCTGGTGTAGTGGGATGTGAGGAGTTGAGGATTGTTGTTCATGTTGCTAAAAATTAAGAAAATAGATTGTTCAAAGTAAAATGTGGCTTCATGTGTATTTTTTAGTAAAACTTACAAGCAGAAGACAAACATGTATGAATTTGTGACTCTCAATTCAGTCTGTTCACAGGATTCTTTATGCTTTTATTGTCTCTCATGAGATGATACATGAAAGTAATTTCTGATTTCAGAAGGCTCTGGCAACAGTGGGAGAAGAATGAGTTATTAGTATTATGTCTGTGGTGGATTTTATCTAATCAAATACCCTTGCAATGGGTGGTGAGATTTGTTTTTCAGTTGCAAGAGACCTTTATGATTTGATCATGATTTCAGTGACTCAGTCAGTGAGGGCTGCATTAAAAACCAGGGAATATGCAAGCCTTGAATTGAGATGTGTGTGTTGGGTATTTCTATGATACTTTCCAAAGGGCTGGTGCTGAAGATCAGAGAGAACCTGAAGAAATTCAAAATGCTGCTGTTTGCTGCAGCTCTCTCCCCTCACAGCTTTATTTTACCATGTGCCTCAGGCTGTTTAATAATAGGATATTAAAATCAGAGCATTGAAATTACATTGCAGTTTTTTTACTTACAGGAGGAGGATATCACAAAAACCAAATCATCCCTGCTGAAGCAGGATGTTCATTTAAAAGATGCCTCTGTAGTGTAATGGGGAACAATATGAAAATCTTGATCAAATTAGTTCCCTGGTTGTCAGCAGGGTATTAGGGAGGGTAGAAAACCTCTGAAGTCAGAGAATGAACTCCTGCTATAATCTGCAAAGGCTGTGATAGTGTGTAAAGACTTAAAAAACAAGCAGACACCTGCATTAATCACCTTTCACTCACCTTTAAGAGTTCCAGATCTCTCAGGGAGGCTCAGCATCCACTTCCCAGGCATGGTACAGGTCCAGCAGGAGATGCCTGCAGGTGTTTTAATTGCTGAAGGGTTTTTTTGAAATGAAATCTGACAAGAGTTTGTTGTCTTGGAATATATAAAAGCATTTTGAGGAAGAGGTTGAGGTAGCATTATCTGCTAACAGGGTAAATGCTTGAGAATTGATTTGAAATAAAATTAATTGAATTAATTAATCAAGTGAAATCTGTATCTGGCTGTAGCAAGATGTTTTCTGTCCAGCTGTATATAGAATTAAATTGTGCATGCAGGTTGTTTCTCTTGCAGAGACAAGGCAGCCCCTGGACTGCAGAATCCTTCCAGCAGTGAACTAACTCCATTTTCCTCTTCCTGCAAACCCAGAATATCTTATGCATTAGTCTGTTAATAGCAATAGTAGATACCAAACAGCCTGGATTTCAGATCCTGACTTCATCTCTTCCCCTGGCTGCTTGATTTGAGGAAACTCTTGGCTGCCTCACTCTGCTCTTCTGCATGTCTTTAGTAATCTTTGCTTTTCCTGTTGCTGATGCTGCCCTTCCCTCACTGTTGTCCTTGGGATTTTTGCCCCTTATTTTGGTTTTTCTCCAGCTGCAAGGGGAAGCACTGCAGGGGTGCTGAGGACATGCAGCACAGCTTTTGGAGTGGTGTGAAACCTGTGGTTTGAAGTCATTGCCAAGGTGGCTGCTGGAGGAATGTCTCATGGCTGGACTCACATGCTCTAACAAGTATTGTTAACAGAGCTGTGGCATTTGCCTCCTAACTGAAAGCAGCTGTGCTGACCACTGGTGCAAAGAAATGTCAACCCTTTTACAGCAACTTTTATTAGGCTTATTATGGAAATAGCTGTCTAGGCAAAATTACTTCAGAATATACTGTCTTTAACACATACCTTTCATTTGATTCTGGTACAGATGCAGAATTATTTGGGGTTAGTCCTGTCTGTGCTTCCAGCTGCTTTCAAAGCTGAAACTGTTGCTGGGGTTTTGCAGTGAAATGTGGAAGCACTGACCAGGCAGCATTTGCCATAGAATGTAATCAAATTTCCCCAGGCTTGGTGTGTTTCCTTGTTTTGCTGTTTAGATTTTTGGGTTTTTTTTCCTCTCTCAGCCCTCAAAAGTTCTTTATCTGAATAATCCTTCCCCTGAATTTTCCTGCTTTTCTTCCCACCTTGACTGAAAGGACAGAAGAGGATTTAAACAGGCCAAATGTGGAGTAATGTATTTCTGAGTCAGTGCCTGGGAGCAGCAAAATGTAGTGCCAGCTTCTCTCTGCCCTGGTGTTCATCACCAGGAAATGTTTCATGCTGAGGGTATTGTTGCCAAAGACTCAAATGACAGTGGGGCAGAACATAACATTTAACATGTGCTTTTGTTTCAGGATAAGGTGTCCATGTGTGTTCAGTTTTAGGTCCAAAATTGATGTGTAGCACCCTTTATTTGGGGGGTTCATCAGGTTTTCAGCCAAGCCCAACACTTGGTTCTCACAGTATCACTCTTATTTTAGATGCTGAAATAAATCTGCAGTTTTGGTGAAGGGATTTTGGGGCTTGGCTGGCTCAGCCTGAGGCCATAAATCTTGTATGTTACAAACACCTAGAAATAACTTTTCCTGAGGGTCTCAGCCTCCTTTTCCCCTGGACTCCTGACTTTTGTGGTGCTTTGGCCTCTGCCTTGCTGCTGTGAACTCCTGAAACTCAGCAGCTGTTTTCTTGCTAATTTGATGCTTATCTTTTAATTAGAAGGATCAAAAAGGCAGTGCCCAGACTCTTGTTTTCTAAGTAGAACTGTGAGCCTTCGAGGAGGCTGAAAATAAGTTGGCAAGTCCCTGATCCCAAAATCCCATCCTGAGATCCTGCATTTGGTCTGAGTTACTGATTGAAGAGGGTAAGGCTGGTAATTCTGGGGGTTGTTTTGCAGGTTATTTTGTTTGTCAGGCCCCTCACCAGCTCCCACTGAACACCTTTTGCAGCAACCTGAAGGCCCTGCTTACCAAGGCAGTTTCCCCAGGGGGGACTATTTCCCTGTCTGGTTTGTTCTTTATTGATTGTGTTGGAAGTACTGAAGTCACTGCCCTGCCAGCACTGTGTGACTGTGACTAATTTCCTTCCTCTGCCCTGGGAGAATTGTAGTGATGATGATGATGAGTAAAAAATAGTAACAAGGTGAGGACTGATGTTAAGATCAGACTGAGTTAATGCCTGCAGACATGCCCAGGCTGTTTGTCAAGGCTCACAGTGACCCTGTGAGTGGGATGCCTCATGCTGGTGATTTAATATTGGTCTGTGCAACAATTATTCTGCCTGTTCTTGAGGTTAATTGGATAATTGTAATCCAGCTTGTTCCTCTTGTAAGTTGACTGATGTCAATCATGAGAGCAATTTAATTTCACTTCAGGCTTCTGGACTGAGAAACTGTTGTATGCCAGGGAATTTCAATCAGTTTTTCTCAGATGTTTTCTCACCTTTTGCCTGCTGTCTAACTAAGGAATCAGCTGCTTGACAATTTGAATCTGTGTTCATTCTTTATCTTGTATAGATGAGATACTGGTGTTACATTCTGTATTATTATTTTCAATGGGTGGAAAAGCTTTTTGAGCCCAAAATTCTTTATGATAAGGGCAGTAGCTCCAAGTGGATGTGACAAGTTATTATTCAGAGTGAAAACCAGAGAGTTTTCAGTTATCCAGCCTGTTTTGAGTCCTGCTGGCCTCTTCCAGAAATAAACACAATAAAGAAGTTGTATATCTTGTAATCTGAAAGAAGCAAGGAATGTGTGAGAACAAAGCAGTGCCAGATTTCTTCCCTTGGAAAAAAACCAAAACACAGCAAAACAAGAGAAAGGATGAAAATTACATTAGGACTGTTGATCAAATCAGCAACAAATCCACTGTTTTCTGTGACACTGCTATGATTGTGCCTTTAAGAATTGTGTAATGACCAAAGAGTCAAAGGAATGGTTATGAAAATGTTACTGTACTCTGTAGGTTTCTGACATATCCATAGGTCTCTCTTTTGTTAAACAAAGAAAATAAGAGAAGTCACAGAATGGGCATGGGAAGAAATGGCCCATGGAATTTAATTTAGAATTCAACTTTTGGGAACATCTAAGGCAATTAAATAGCAAATATGGGAATATGCCAGTGGGGAAACAGCTTTATATGTAGGTGAGGGCTTTAAACTCAACAGCTCTTTGGGTTTCACTGCTGCTTTTATGTAAAAAGAACTTGCTTCAGCATGTTCTGTGTGGAAGCCTAAAGCAGAGAGCATGTGCAAATGTGCAAGTTATTCTCATTAAAACTTTAGAAACATGAAATTTTGAGAGAGGAAGAAGAGGAAGGGGAGGGAGGAAGAGAAACCAAACAAAAGCTAAAGGTCTTTAAGCTGGTGAAACAGCAAGAATTGGTTGGAATGTAAAATATAACCTTCCTTTTTCCTTCCACAGGGTTGAAAGATCTACTGACCAAGTCATCAAGCCAGTGAATGTGGAAGCACTGTCCAAGTGGGTTGGGAAGATCCCTGCTGATGTCCTGCAGGACATGCCTGTGATTGCCCCCATGCTGGCCAAGCTGGGCTATGATCCATATGCCAATCCACCAAACTATGGGAAGCCAGACCAAAAAGTTGTGGAAAACACAAGGAGGGTAAGGCTTTTGTGTGTTTAGCTGTTGGTTAAATGGATTGTGAGCTACAGAGCAGAAGTCTTGTGTTTGGTTTGGGGATTTTTTTAAGTCTAATACCTTTTGACAACTGAGCAATGTGTTTTCCTTGCCCTGAGGGGAAAAAAAGGAAGAAATCTCTGGGATCTTGAGCACTGAAAGTCTGGTTCCTGCTGTTTGTCTTGAGTTTGATTCATCTTCCTTTATCCCAACCACAGGCTTGAGCTGTGCTCTGTGGTGGATGGAGCTGAACCTCTTGGGATAGTTGGGGAACTGGTTACTACTGGAAAAAAAGCTTTCTTGTCTGGATGTCAGGCTTGATGGATGAGCTCAGCTTTTCATACATGAAGGCTGGCAGAAGCTGTCACAAAATTACACCCCAAATGCTTGGTAGAGGTTGAAAAATGACCCATAGAAAATGGCCCAGGATGATTTTCCAGTCCTTTGCTGTCTTTTTTAGAACAAACTGAAGATGGAGGAAGGTCTGGTGCTGATTAACCTAAACTTAAGGATTTTAGTCTGAACTTAATGTTCAGAATTTGAGTAGTTGGCCTATAGAGCTGTTTATCCCTGGAGGTATCCATTGAAAAGTTCATTACCATTGTTTGAAATGAAATTATTAACTCTGCTTCTGTTCCTTTCAGCATGTTTATTAAAAGAAGGTGACTTCTGCTGCTGCAGCAAAGTAATCAGTGGAAAAATTTAATTAAACCATTTAAAAGGACTGTCTTTCACCAGCCTTCTGATAACTGAATAAACTGCTTGGTGTGCTGGACAGTTGCAAAAACTGTCTGGATTTCTTCTTGAAGTGTATTTCACTTCAAAATGCAAGAGAAATTCAGATAATAAACAAGCCACAACCATACCTTTAAAGAAATTAAAGCTTAATTTCAAAGGCTGAGGTGTTTTGAGGCTTTTTCCAAGTTTGCTTTGAAGGATAATTTGGTTGTTTACTAATGTTAAGAACAGCTGGTAAAAACTGAAGGTTACTGCTGCAATAGCTGATCTAAATATTGCAAACATATGGAACACTTGTTAATATTTTGACTGCTCTTTCAGTTCAGTAGGTTTACTTAAGCCCAGGATAGCATTTTAATCTTGTTGCTTATTGTAGTGCTTAGAATAAATTTTCCTAGTCACTTGTTCTCTATAACAAAATTACATTTGCACATATGGTTTGATAGACACAATGAGGGAAATGTCCTGAATTAAGGCTAAAATCCAAAACCAGCAGGAGTTCAAGGTTGCTAATCTTCAAAACTTTTTTGAAGAGGAATATTGAAAAGAATATTTGAAAAGGAGCAACGTGAGGCTTTCAGAATGTACCCCAAGGAGTTTCAGATGAGGCTCCAATCAGTGTTTGGGTTTGCCCTTGGACAGCTTGGATTCCTCCTCACTCACTTTGCTGTGTTTCCTCCCAGCTGCTTCCCAGCAAATCCCTGCTCAGACTGTTGAGTCCTCAGTCTTTTCCCATGACTGTGGAAATGTGGATGTCCTGAATTCCTAGGGCTCAAGATCTGAGGGTTCCAAGGTTCCCCAGCTCCCAGGGCAGCAGGCTGGGCACCCCCTGGCAGTGCCAATTCCTGGCCATCCCACACAGGACATGGCCCAAGCTGCCCCCTGAGCCTCAACCCCAGAACACTGGAAATAACCAATATCCTGGCTGGTGATCACTGGGAACTGACTCACTTCTCAAAAATGCTTTGGTTTGTTTCCTCCACATCTTTATTTTGTTTTTATTTGGGGAATGAGGAACAGATATTCCGAAGCACTTTAAGGTGTGTGGGAGAGGGAGAGCACAAGCAAACTGATGTGTTGGTTTTGCCCATCAGGGGCAGCATGTGTTGCCCTGTGAGTTTCCCCTTCTCTTCCAGGAGCCTGTGTTAATTTATTCCTTGCTGCTGCAGCTTGGAGGAGAGAGCATTTATTTAAATGGATAAGTAAATACACCTAGATTTTTCCAGCCTTTTGGAAGCAGCACTTGGCAAGAGAAGTGTGTTACTGTGTACTCTGAGCTGGTACATTTGTAAATCACTGTAGCACCACTGCTGCTCTTGCTTTCTTGGAATTTCTTTACCTGGGATAGTCTTTCACAGGGTTTTGCAGTGGAGCTGAAAACTGTCCAAATAAAGTCTTTCCAGAGTCACTTTTCAGTACATGGTAAGAATATCTGTATCCTGCTTGTAACCATTTATTGCTTCACTGTGTGTTTGGAAGCAGTTCTATTATATTTGTATTTGTGGTTTCCAGGACTTTAAACTGAACACAGAATTTTATCTGTTTTCAATGAATACAAATCAAGTTTAGGCTTCTGAAGCTGAACCATGTTCTGCTGTTGTAGTGACCCCTTAGAGTCACTAATTTGAAATGATGTGGAATTATCAGACACGTAGTCTGATAGTTTCTAAGCTCAAACAGCATGAGCAGCACTTCAGATGGAGGAATTTGTCCCCATCTGTTTGCAAACAAAGCAATACTAATAACTGATTATTTTTAAATTTTTTGGCGTGGTTTTGAGGAGGGGAGTTTGTCAGTTCTGTGGGGGTTATGTAATGGCTGAAATTGTGGAAGTTGCACCAAGAGGGTGGAAGCCCAACACTAAGGGAATTATTGGCAGGGGAGATCCTGGCTCCACCTAAAGATGGAACAACACTGTGTCATGTGGTTCATTGTATAAAGCCAAGTGGAATGAAAATTTAAAAAAAAAAATGATTAGGATGCAAAACATACTTGTAGCTACAAAGCCTCTTTGAATGCAGACAGGTCAGTGTTTTATGATGAGGAGTCTCTGTATTCCACCCATTGTAGAAGGGAATTTAAAAATATTCCAAACTTTCAACTGCAAGATGTCTTTGTTCTAAAATGTGATTAAATGCAGCTGTAGAGCTGCATTTTTACTGCACTGAAAAAAAACCTGTCACTTCTTGGAAAATACTGCAAATTGGACTTAACAGTGAAAATACTGTTCAGCAATTTCAAAGCTGCTGCTGTTAATCCTAAAAATAAGAACAAATCATGTAAAGACAAGGGCTGGTACTGGAGAAAAATGGAAAGAAATTATTAGTGTGATGCAAAATATTAGTTTCCCCTGAGCTTTCTGAGCAATCAGGTCCTGCTCTTGTCTTTCCTCTTTTCTCCTGTTCTGTCCCCTGCTGGTGACTTGCATGTGAACAGCTGAAATTAATTTTTTTTTCTTCAGTCTGATGACAAAATGATGATTCTCTCCAGCTAAAGCACAGTGCTTCAGTTAGAAATTCTATCTGCTTGTAGGTAATGCAAGGAAAGCAATGCTCTCTGCTAAATCTGGATTTTTCACTTTGCTGTTACCTGTGTAGGACACCAAAATGCTGAGGTTGGGCTCCTGTTTTAGGAACTAACAGAGCACAAAGCCAACTTCATCTCTTCTTGTGCTGGTCTCCCAGTGCTGTGGGGTGTTGTGAAATAAGGCATCTCTGACAGGATCTGCACTGGGGGAGCTGAGAGCTGTCAGAGTGTACAGCAGACTTTCCTGATGTTTTCAATAACAAAGCCATTAACTTTCTGTTTGTCTGGTTTATGTTAAGCCTGACAATATTATCTTTTATGGCAGTTTATCTTGTCCCAGTTAAGGAATGCAGAGCAGAGAGAACAAGGTCTGGACAGGGCTGTGCTGTTCAGATCTCTGCATGTGACCTCCTCAAGGCAGCCTTTCCTTAGCACACTCCTGCCATCACTGGATGAGTTGTGGTTTCCTTGTAAGTCTGTTGCTGCTCTGTTCATTTTATACTGATTTCAAGGGCTCTTTCCTTATAGATAAATAACTGACTGCTTTTTTGCCCTCCCAGATTAACAAATTCTACATGCTGAACATAAAGTGGAAAAAACATCCTTAAGTAAATAGAGGTTTTCACCTACAAATTATGCAGAAACTGCAAATAATTAAGGTGTGTGAGCTGGCTGCCCAATGAATATATAATGAAATAATTCCTTCCTTGTTAGAACAGTGTCTCCTATGTCCTTATCACCCTGTGAGTTTGTGTGTGTCAGCAGTTTCACAGCACACACCAAAAGTGGAGACCAGCTCAGAAGGGCAAGGCTCTGCCTCATGCCCAGTAGAAACTGGAGTATTGTTGTGTTATGGTTGGCAAAGTGGTTTCCTCTCACATCTGCAAGATATTACATCAGATTTTCTTTGGCACATACTTCCCACTAAATGACTTTGTATGCTTGGAATACACTCTCTGGTAAGTTCTTTTAACTTCTTCATGCAGTTCTGTTCCTTGCCCTGGAGAGATGGAAGTGCACAGAACTCTATAGAAAAGGCTGGGGATTTCATCAGGACTCTTGAAATCCATGTGGTTCTTCTAATCCCATCCAAAAGCTGTTATGCAGCTCTGGTTTGTGTTCAGCTGATGGTGTTTTCTGCAGTAACATCTTGAGGGGAAAAAAACCCAGAGTTTTACTAACTCCACTTCTGTGCCTGGTTTAAATTCTGAGGAAACATCCCTGCTAAAGAGTGAAAATTGTCCATGACAACCACGATTTCAAGACTGTATTTGAGATTATAAAGGCAAAAATAATCTATAATAAAGGATGCAAAGAATACTTATACAAAGGCATGAGCATAACTGTGCTGTCAAAGATGTGCAGTGGTGGAGATGGGTGTAATGCAGGGCTGCTCAGGGCTGTGTGTCTGCTTTTTTACACTGGTTCACATCATCATAAAGGCATTTGGCTCTGTGAGCATCTTCTCTGATACTTAAAACAAAAATTAGGGGTGTTATTTCATGTGTCTTGTGACCACCAACAGCACAGACTTTCTCAGTGTCCTGTAAAACTGTTTAATATTCCCTTTTAATGGGTGTTTCTTCCAGCGTATGGATTTCTAGTTTCTCTCTGGGGTGCTGATATTTCATTTTTTACAAAAAAAAACCCAAACACCTCATGATTAGTAAGGAATACAAACTTATTAATAACCAAAATACAAAACAAGGGGTGGTTGCAAGCTGTTTTTTGGCAGATATCCATGGGCCTGCCTAAAATCCTGCTCTCTCTGTTGTTCCCACTGGATAAACATTTACATCTCAGATGTCCCTTCCTTGGCATTTCCAGCAGGGAGGTGAAGAATTGTGTAAACCTTATAAGCTGCCTTAAAAAAAGCAAGTTAAAGAAAGGAAAAAGTGAAAGAAAGTCTAAAAGAGCAGGATCAGGGGATGCTGAGCACAACCCAGGGGAGGATTGGTTGTAGGAAGGGGCTCTGGCCAGTTTTTGACAGTGGTTTCTTTTTTTTTGACAATTAAACATCAACAGCCTTGTACTCTGAAACTTTTGATGTTTTGAAGTCTACCAAGCCCAGACACACTTCGTTTCAGGGTGACTTTTACACAAAAAAGACCCATTTTCTCTCTGACTGGAATTGACCAAATGGGACTCTTTCCAAACCAGGCAGGAAAATGGGTAAAAAAGAGTGTTTTAGTCTTCTATAAAAATGAATTATAGGTTAGATTTCTGTGTTTAGTTTCTGTTCTTAAATTATCCCAGTGTATTTAAAAGATTTTTCTCAGAAAACTGGATGTGAAACTTGTTTTCTGATCTCTTTTTGAGAAGAATGTGCATTTAGTTTGGCTATAAGAATGTGTTTTGTTTTTTTAATAGAACAGTTTCAATTCTGCCAACACTGAACAACGAACTGACACAGAGTTAAGATCCCCTTTTTCTGGAATTCCTCTTGGACTTGCAAAATAATTCCCTTAGAAATGGCAAATACCATTCCTTCTCAATTTTACTGAATTCTTGCTTAGACTGGAAATCATTCCAGTGTCCTGCTTCTGTCTCTCTAATGCCACTCTGAGTAATGTGTTTCAGACTTATGAACTGGTCAGAAAAGAACTTTGAATCTGAAGGCTTTTTAATTTCTTTGGCTGCAGATGGAGTCATTGTTCTTAGAATTTCTGGATTGCCATTGATCCCTGGCTTTTGATCCAAGAGGGAACACTTACTGTTTTTTGGAACCACTTTAAACCAGTTTCTAGGCAGTCCCAGTCCTGACAAAACCAGCCTTGCAGATAATGTCAGTTCTCAGCTGAATGAGGCACATTTGTGTGTTAAACCTAAACTTGGGCCTGCCACTGCTCAGATTTGCCTTTGCAAATTGTGGTGTGTAAATTGGGATAGTTCCTGTGAGTATAATATCAAATGCCCTCAAAACATTTCCTTTGCAGGCTGTGACATTATTTTTGGTATGGATGGATTGGCTACACACTATTGGATGTTTATTAAGGGTAAATGCTGTTCCTTTACTGTGGTAAAGTGTTTAAAGCAGACACCTATAGAGATATAAAAATTAGACCAAGTCATAATTGCAGGAGAAGGGAAAGGAAGAGGCTTCTAGAGAGACAGACATGGTTTTGGTCACTGTGGTTCTGAATAGGTCACAAGGTACCATCATCATCATTATTAACTGTAATTGAGAATTCCCAGCTGATGACTGCAGTGTTTTGCCAGAAAAGGTGAAGAATCCTGTCCATTCTTTCCAACATCAGCACCACTCTAAAATAAATACTGTTTTCTTCTTGTGAACCTTGCCTGGGTTATTCTGTCACACTTTTTGATGTGATAATGTTGTTCATTCGTAACTTCCATCCCTGCTCTCTGGACACAGCCTGCATTTTAATGGCTTGGTTAAAAGCTGCAAATGTGAAATCCTCTCCTTCACTTATAAATATTTATGGTATAACAAGGTTCCAAGAGCCACACACTGAATTTCTGACCAGGGTGACTTTCATTAAGGTTTCCATGGGAATGACAGGAGCTGAATACGAATGAGAGCTGTGCCTTTTGGGTTTATATTTGAACTAAAACACAGAACATCACAAGGAACAGAGTTCTACAATGGATGTGTCCAGTTCCTACTCTCCAGTTGGGACTTGGTGGAGCCTCATTTGGGTCTGTTTAGCCCAAGTTTGGGAGCTGCCAGTCCTGAGTCCCCTCCATGAGTCACAGGGCAGGAAATCTGGAGCTGACTCAGCTGCATTCCCAGGTCACTGCAGCAGATTGACAAAAGGAGATGTCTTTGTATTCTGATCATCTATTCATAGAGAAGCCATAAAAATGGATATTATTAATAAACACCCCATGAGTTCCTGAATCTCCTTCCTTTGATGCAAACCAGGGAGTGCAGCTCTGGGCCTTTGCAGTAGCCCCATTTCATTTTAGGGCTTCATAAAATTTTTCTAAGCAGGTTTGTGCCTTTTTATTATTATTTTTAAATAATTACACAGGGGCACACAGAACACGTAACATTGGGATGATCACTCTCTATAGTTCAGTAGAAAGGATGGCAAAACTCTTCAAGTATACCTTTCTGGGGGGGGAAAGAAACCAACCAGAAGACTTTCCCCCCTTTGGAAAGTTTAATCTCAGAAGCAAAGAGCTTTTAAGAATTATCCTCTAGAGAGAAGACAACATATTACCAGTTTATTTTCTAATTGGTCAGACAGTGGAAACACTGGTTTGGTGTAGCTGTTGGTGTGTTGGAGGATATTTATTACTTGTTCTTTCTCCAAATAGCATTGTTTCAGAATTAATACTATGCTCTAAAAGATTGGAAATCAAGATAATTCCCTTGAAATTAGGCTGGTAATGAGGCTGCAGTGTGTGTTGTAGCAAGTCACTCCTGGTGTTTTTAATCATCCTGTTAAAAGTCTTTCCCTAAAAGCATAGTGAATGGATTACACTGGGCTTAGATTGGATTTCAAACTTGCTGGAAATAACTGTGTATTAATTTACTTGCATATTTTTACCATTTTAATGCAAACAAGATCAGAGTGAGTACAGAACAAGCCTGGGACTTGGGAATAAAACTTGCTTTTACAAATGTGTTGTTCTCAGTTTAGGCAGACCTGTTCTAGCATTGCTGGATGCTTATAACAAACACAAAAGAATCTTTTTGTTTGGTTGGTTTTTTTCCTTCTACTAACAGGCTCTTTAGCATTTGAAGCAGTATTGAATGAGAGCTTTGAGTAGTAATAACTTTTTTCTTTGTTTTTCCAGGTCTACAAAGGTGAATTTCAGCTTCCTGACTTCCTTAAAGAAGTGCCACAGGTACAGTATTGAATTAATGCCCTTTCTGTGGATGTAGCAGAGTGCAATCAGTCCTTATAAACCACTTCATGAACTTGATTTTTTGATTGATGACAAGAGAACAGGTTGTCCATGAGGTGGAATCTCCAGTCCCAAGCCTCTGTTGAGTCAATGCGTAAATCCAGTGTGATATTTGTCAACCTGAGCTGACTGAATATTGCCATGAAACTCAAGGGAAGATGAAGTCTCTTTTGTGTACCCAACTGCAAAGTTTGTTATTTGTAGAGAAGCTTTTATCTTTTGTTACCTTGCAAGGAAAGGTTTAAAGCCAGGGTAGTACAGAGAGCAGAACTGAGAAATAATAATGTTGTCAGACATAACAAACAAAACCAGTTCAGCCATGGATTCACTTGATTTAATACTCAAGTGAACTACTGAACTGCAGATTTTATTGAGAATTCACAATTTGTTACCCTTCAAATGCTGTTAATTGTCATCAGCTCCCTGAGGGACCTGACATTTGAAAAATCAAAATCTTTATTAAGAAGCTCTCAAAACTGCAGGATCTTGTGGTACCTTCTGTGTATGTCATGGAATCATAAAATCACAGAATGGTTTGGGTTGGAAGGGACCTTAAAGCTCATCTCACTCCACCCCCTGCCATGGGCAAGGACACCTTCCACTATCCCAGGTTGCTCCAAGCCCTGTCCAACACTTCCAGGGATGAGGCATCCACAGCTCCTCCCTGTGGGAGGTGCACAGGTTAAGAACACACAGGAGAATCTCCCACATGCCAACAAAGCATTTTGCCTTATTCCATCCCTTCAAATAAAACTTCATTGATTACAAAGGAAAATTGGTCTCTTTTGTTCCAGCCAAAGAAGACAATAGAAGGGAACTCTCGTGGCAAGATAAAATGACCATGGATCAGTAAAGTGGAGTAGCTGTAGTGTGTGTTTCATGTTTTCAGAACATAACTGCTGTGAACACCCAATCTTTCTGATCAGTCTCTGTGTGATCTCTAACGTGGGCTTGGCTTTTTACTGGATGTCTGCCTGCTCTCACCCTTGGAGTCAGTGCTCCTGCTTTGCAAGTTGTGCTCAGCCACTGGAGAACCTCTTCAGACCTGGCACCACGCAGCTGCCTGGGCTGTTGCTCACAGCACTGTCCCCTCTCCACTGCTGCCCCAAGTCTCTGCAGCTTAGTGGCAAAAATGCTGTTTAAATGTTCTTAATGTGCTGCTTTAGAGTCCTGTCAGCAAACTGTGCTGAGAGAACATGCTGGGGTTAGTTCTGGTGCTTGCACATGCAATTACTGGGGTTATTTCAAGATTATCCTCAGCCTTACAGATAAAGTTGGAGCATATCTGGCTGCAGGCATAGGGTGTGCCAGAACAGATTAAATAGTGCTGATAAGGATTTATGGCAACTCATGTCCCTGTATTTATCTTCAAAGCTGAGCACACTGTGCAGAGATAGTGTGCTACCAAAATAAATCCTTGATTTTGAATTAATCCTTGATTAAATCCTTCAAATCCTTGATCTGCATACAGTATCTGTTAGTTAAATTACCCTGCTTGTATTTTCCAACTATCCCCTGATACTTCAGAAGAACCTGGGCTACTATAACCAGTAAATGTCCTCTTCACTCCAAATGATAGTGAGGTTACCAGATGGGACTCTGCTAAATTCCAGATTTATACAGTTAGCTTGGTACATTACAGTATTTACCAAACTCTGAGCAGATTTATCCAGAGTAAAGAAAGATCATCTAGAAGGCAAAAATAAGCTTTGTGAAATAGTAAAAGACTATTTCTTAAAACATCAAAACTGAAACTGGAGTCCAAGTTGATAGTGTTCTCTTTTAGTGTTATACTAAAGATAAAATCAACATAATGTAACTAAACAGCTCAATGGTACAAACATAGGTGCTCATAATGATATTTTTTACCTCTAATGTGAAATAGCTAATTTAATTTTAATTATTTATTTGACAGACTGAACCTATGGAATAGAAGATAAAATGGACATTTCTTGCACAGAAGGTAATAAAAGAGAATTGAGTCCTGCTCATTTATTGCTCTTAATTTAGTTAAGATTTTTTTTATAACTGTGTAATATTCTGCATAAGAAAAGTATGAAGTGGAGATCTTGATTCAGAATCTATAAAAAATCATTTCGAGGTAAGTGCAGTCCTACACAACTCATCACAATTCAGTATTTGCTATGTCAGTGGATTGTCAGCAGTATTTTAGAGCTTGAAATGGGAAGGAATATATAAAACTATACTTTTTTAAGAAAAAAACAGTGCACATTTAAGGATGACACTTTATCACCCTTTTGTGAAAGTAATTGCCCTTTCCTGATAGTGGAAACTGATGAGCTGATATGTATAGTTTGCTTTTAATGTGGCCCACAGTCAGTATTTGTAATAAACTGCATTTTAATAATGGAATAAACAATGGCAAGATTGTGCAGGGAGCTCAGTAAATCCAAGACTAGTTAAAGAATGAATGATGCAAGGATTACTGTATTAATCCAGGATTTTTACTTATCAACTGTGTTATCAGATGTTGTGGCTTAACAACAAAAGATGGCAAAATGCATGCAGTTTAAATATAGCCAGAAGCAACATGGCCCACAAATATCCCCAGAATAGATCCTTACATGGCCATAAATCCAGTGCCCCAAATAGAGTCAGAAGCATTGCACCACTTAGAAATAATGGATCTAAAAGCTTCCCAGAGATTAATTGCAGGCCCTCAGTCTGAAATCAATAGAGAAACCATAACATTTCCATGTAATCAATGTTACAATGACTGAAACATCAACTTCATTTTGCCACTTAGCTCTGAAAAATATATTTAAGACTGCAATATTTCTGTCTAAAGCTGCTGCCCAGTTTCTGAGAAACCAAATTGTGAACTTCCCAGCAGTAACTTCCCCTGGTACTTTGTAGTGAGAGGCACTTCCAGCATGTCAATGCAGCCCACTGTCACGAATGTTTGGAATGGAAGTGGAAAATCAATATAGTTTTTGCATCTTAATCTGCTCCCAGAAGTCACTCTATTGATAAAGGACAAAGCAGCCACATTCCTTACAGGGAAGTTTTAGTGGCTGTGGTTCATCTTGACAGTGACTTTTCACCTCCTGAGAGAACAGGGGTTATTTTTAATTCTGCATTATTTGTAATTCCAAAATGTTGTCAAGGATAAAAGCTGAATGTTACACAGAAATCTCAAACATTTTTCTTTTACTTTAGAAAATCAACTGCTGCCTTTTCAGTGGGAATGACCCCTAAGGCCTGTGCCCCTGGGCTCAGTGAGATGTGCTGCTCATGGCCTGCTTCCTGCAGAATTCTCTCTCCCAGTTCTTTCATACTGTTTGTGTTCAAAAGTTTGCTGTTGTGAGTGCATGTTCACCTGTTTAAAAAAAAAAAAAAACAACACTGATGTTAATGTAGGACTGTATTACATTCACACAACTATTTTTTTAAGGTTTTAAAAAATGCAAAGCAATGCCTGTCTCTGAAATTTCTCTTCTGTCTCAATTACAGAGCTCCATCTTCAAAGACTTTTTGTTTCTTGTAGCAGTTTGGTTTTAAATGTCTGAAGCTTTCAAGAGTGGTCTGTGCTTGTCCTAAAAGATTTTTGGTGGAACAGTTGTTTGTTTTATTCATATGTGGAAATTGTTAAATATCTTTTATTTAAAAAAAAAAGTTGATAAATTACATGTATAATTACAATTCAATGATCTTTTGTATTTTATTTTTCAAAATAAATGCTTTAAATGTGATTATTGTTTATTAATATTTTTGCTTGAGAGTTAAGATTCAAGATACTGATGTATTGGTGGGGGGAAGATATGATTTCATGTCCTGGGTTTTGATCTCTTTTTAAGGTTTCACATTTAATGGTTTTTATTTGCTTTTAATAGCTGGGTGATGAGGAAAAAGTAAATGGGAGTGTCCCACTGAGAGGTATAAAGACAGTAACATGAGAGTTGTCTACTGCAGGAAAAAGTAGGTAATTTTTAGCCTCTTGAATTTGTTCCTGAAAAGCAATTGTGTTCAGAGATGTGCTGCTGGAGTGAAGCTGCTGCTGAAACCCTGCTGTGAAATTGTATCCTGAACATCAAAACTTTAGGATACAATGTGGAACGTGATTATTTAAGTAAGGTATTTTTAGGATGATTTTTCTGTCTCACATTGTGCTCACCCCCGTGATTTTTGATGCTGGTGGTGGGCTCAGTCTTCCCCATATATTATACATTTTATACAAATATTTCTACAAATCCTGTGGATTCACATAGAATCTGAAGCAGTTTTGATTTCCCTGCCTTTCTTTTATTGCTCCAGCTCCACTTGAGATGATAAACGTGTCTCTCTAAAACCACCCGTGAACGCACGGCCCTTAAACGCCTTCAGGGGGAAAACAAATTTCACACTTCGGTCCAGATTTCCCAACTCCTTCACCCTCGCCTTGTTCACAAAAGTGAGCGCGGGGCCTCCCCTAGCGGCCGCTAATTAATGACGGGTAATTAACTACGGGGATGCGCGGACTGGAGGAATAACCCGCACCCCCGGCGGGGCTGGGAGCGGGGCGGGGGCAGTGCCCGCCGCCCATCCCGGTGCCCATCCCCATCCCTATCCCCGATCCCGGTGCCAATCCCGATCCCAATCCCGGTCCCGATCCCGGCCCCGCCCGTGCGGTCCCCGGATGGTCGGTACGTGACGCGGGGGCCGCTCCCGCTCCCCCCGGAGCGGCGGGCGGGGCAGGGGAGGACACCGCACACCCCGGGACACCCCGGGAACATCCCATGCGGCGGCCCAGGGGGTTTCCCCCGGAGCCGGGGCTCCACTACCGACCCCCGGCAGCGCCGGAGGTGCCGCTCAGGTGAGGGGCGGGATGGGGGGGGGACACGCGGGTCAGGCCGTCCAGGAGGCCCCAGCCAGGCGGCAATATTTAATTAGTGACCAGTTGTTAAGTGATTGTTGATTGATTTGCCGCGTACGCAGCGCCTGGCGCGGTCCCTGACCCCACTGATGCCGCGGCTCCAAGCGCTAAAAGCCGTGGAATTCGGTGTGAGTACAGTCCGTTTCCTTCCCCACCCCGGGCACTCGCAGCCCCCAGTCGGGTCTCCCTGCTGTCCTGCTCCTGCCCTGGGAGGTCACTGGGGATGGAGGGTCCCATCACACCCACCCACACACCGTGTCACTGTCCCCTGCTGCAAAAGCTGCGATGTCCCTTCATCCTTCTCTGTGTTGTCTTTTGCCAATGACTAGAGATGCTGAGCATACCCAGGATTTTACAGTCCAATGTATAATACAGTTTACTGCAGCTCAGGGATCCTGGCCCATTTTTCTGGATGTTTCTTCACTGTTCAGATGCACTTCATGAGCATTTACTGGGTGTCATGTTTTTTGCCGCTGTGTTCAAACAAACCTTTGATCATCTGAGTCTCCTGAAGATGGAGAGACTGCCAAGTTACATCTCATTCTGCATCCTCAGAGGGACCCAGTTTCTCTTGGAAAAGGGGGAGCCTTCCCAAAATCCAGCTGATATCTCCCCAAACCAAGCATGTCCCAAGGAATTAGCTTTGAACAGAAGTTGGTGTGGGTCTCCTGGGATGGATTCATACACTGGTAGCTTGATGAAAAAGACTTTGACTGTGTAATCATTATGTCACTTTTTTATAGGCACATTACTTTTTTAGATGTGGAACTTTGCCAACACTGGTATAACCTCAGAAGGTATTTAAGAAAAAGCACAGAAAAGTTGAGGGAACAGCAGAGCCTTGAAAAGCTTTTTTGAATCCCAGAATCAAGACCAACCTGAGGCAGCTCTAGGGCTGCTATCATTCCCTGGGGAATGAAGCAAAACTGGCAGGGCCTGTTCATTTGCTGAGCTGTCTTTGGTATGTGTGTGTGAGACAGGATCTGAGTTGTCCATAACAAAGCCCCAGGAAGCAATCTCTGCATTTAAATGCCAGGTAGAAGGACTGGAAGGAGGTATTTCTGGCAGAGTTGGATGCTGCTGACGTATAGTTCAGTTAAATATTTAATAATTTTGTTTATTGATGTTTTCTCCTTAACTATCTGTTGATCTGGAGCCAGATGTATCTGAAAGTGAAATGGATGCATTTACTTAGTTTAAATAAATGAAACAAACCCTGTAACTTTAATGAGAGATTTAATAAAGGAATATTTTTGTGCATAGTTAAAACAGTTATTGCACGTACTTTAGGTGACAAGAAGAGGATAAGCCCAGGTTGGATGGGTCTCCAAGCAACCTGGTCT
>VYZS01009645.1:98888-114515 GCA_013400695.1 Neodrepanis coruscans | reverse complement strand
GAGATTCTTTCCGCAAGAGTGAAATGTTCACAAGAGTTCACAGTGGGAGGGAATTTCCTCACAGACATGTACTTCTATAAATCCTTGTCCTGATTCTTCCTATGTTTTATTTAGGTTTCAGGAGGAGCCAGACTAGAAAGCTAATATTCATAAAAGCTTGCGAAAATCTCAGCTTCTGCCAACTAAGAGCTCTGTTCTAACTTGTCTGCCTTCATCTCCATCCCTTTGCAGCTCCTGTCATGAGCTGTTCAGATGGGATTGGAGCAGGCATAGGAAAAGGTGCAAAAAGTTTTGTACTGCAGGATGTTCAAAGATTAAGGGAAAAGCTGTGAGGAAGAATAGCAACATAGATAACAACCTGTTATTCTCCATCCTTAGAATAGCAAAGTTAAATCTTGCTGATACTCTTAAACCACATCTATGGAAAGAACAGGTGCCTAGCATGCCACTGAGGATTTTCCTAGGGAGTAGGGTGTATGTGAAGGTTGAGTGTAATGAAACTGAAAAAACAGGTTAATTTTTAAATTCTGTCACAGTACAAACTGAGAAGCAATATCTAATTACTTATTCATCCATATAGCTCCTAAAATTATTTTTAATTGTCATAACACAAAGTAGTTTTTACGAAGTAAAAATAGAGTAATTGCACTTCCAACTACAACTAACATTAATACTGTGCTTCACCCTGATACCATATACAGAGAAGTGCTCGTGCCTATCCACTTATGAGAAATTTACCCTTTATTAATTAATTTCTCCCTTTCATTCTACTTCTATATTGAAAGAGGTCTTTGAGGCAGAAACTTTGGGGTTAGATGCCATACAAAGTATAATAAATGTAACTTATCTGCATCCATTTGGAAGAAACAAAAAGAAGATTAAAGCTTCTGTGTATTTACCACTTACTGTAATTCAAAGCTTAGACAAGTCATGTCATACTTACCGTGCCATACTCTTGCATATATATCCCAAAATCTTGCTATAGTTTTCCTTGCACTATCCCAAACATCACTCAAAGGATCTGCTTTTACCTCACTGTTCCTCTGATATAGTAAAAGCAAAATACTAGAAAAGTAAATGAAAAAGACAATTGTTAAAGGAACTACAAAAAAAACTAATATTGCACTAATTGTCAGTGAAGTGATGATCACAGGAAAAAGGTATTTCTTCAGGAACTCCACAACAGTCCATTCTTCCAGTGCAAGGCAGCTGAGGTCAGTCATCAGTATCTGTCCTGAATCACAGGATTCTTTTCTACCTATCATGTCCTGCATGGAGAAGAAAAAGAAGCCAACTGTAGTTTCTGTAATCATGGAAGTTTCTCAATCTAGGAAAAGTTTTCTGTACATAGAATTGATGCCTATAGTATAGCACAGGTTGAAACATTTTGTCTCCCTCTGTCATGCTAAGACATCTGCTGTCTATGAGATCATTCTATGTGTTTATGGATCTTTTTTTATACAGCCAGATAACAGAGGCTGAAAGAAGGGCCAGAGTCCAAGGAAGCCTCAGGATCCTGCAACATGACTGATCAGACAACTTCTCTGTATAAGTGGCTTATTTTTTAGAATCTCAAAAGAGTAAGTGATAAGTATTTTCAGCAGCATAAGCCAAGAAGGCTGCTGCCAGAGGTATGGGCTCCCCCTGTCCTCTGCAGAGTCTCCAGCCTGGACTCCTATTCCCTCAGTTTGGCTGTAAGGGGATCAAATAGCAGAGTGAGCAGCTCAAGAGGTGGCAAGCAAAACCAGGGCCACATGCAGCTCCCCAGTTAATCTGTTCCTACAGCTGACCCTGCCTCCTGACAGCAGGTAGTGGTTAAGCTAGAAATGCAAGAGCACTCCAACACTGTTGGCTGATTTTAAGATTCTTGAACATTAACCAGAGATTGAAACATTGCAATCCAATTCAGTAATCCATAACTGAATACAGACTTTATCTGCCTCAATCAGGTTGCTACTTGTTTAATGAGTTGATTTTTCTGCTCCAACACCAGAACAAGTACCTACAAGAAACAAATCTTAATTGCCACTGTCAGTGCCAGGATCATCTACTACAGCAAGCCCAGACTTTTCTGACTTTGTCTTCAGCTGCCTACTTATATGAGCAAACCTGCCGTACTTACTCCACTTTTGTTTTCCTTCTTTGAAGCCCTGAGTAGAATATAGAGGTAGACTGGTGTAAAGCACAGCTCCCTCCAGAATTATGGATGACAAGGAGCACAGCAAATGGCAAAACCGAAAAGCAACTACAAAAAAGCATGAGAGTCTAACATGTAGTAAGGCAAGCAAGTCCCATGACAAGCCCTGTGGATTGAGTAGCTGCAGTAGCTATAAATTTGGTCTTGCACAACCCAGTGAAATCTGTCTTTATCTCAAACCCTTCAAACTCCACATTGGACACCAAAAAGGACCATTGTGGTTTCGCAGGCAACTGAGCACTACATAGCCATTCACACCCCACTGCAGTGAGATGGGGGAGAGAATTACAAGAGTAAAAGTACAAAAACTTTTGGTTTGAGATAAAGATAGTTTCATTGGTAGAGCACAAGATAGATGGATAGTAAATTAGGAGCTCAAATGAAGTAAGCACTGTATTAAAAGATGCTCAGCATGGTACAAACAAATGAAACCAGTGTAACAAAACAAAGCAAGTCACAAGAATTAATACAGTATTGTTTATATCCTGATAAGTGGTGTCTGACTAAGATATAGGAAGATCTGGCAATCGTCACTGAAAAGAGGTTTTATCAATAACGTGAAAGAAAAAAAGGAATAGTTTGCATGATTCAGATATTAAAATCTCTGTTGAGGCAATGTTTAAGAAGGACAAAGCAGATGGTGTGGTGCTACTCTATAGTCAAGTTTTTAATTGTTTGATGTTGCTGATTAGAGTAAAGACTACAAATCCTCAATGCATGCAAAGCATATTATGCTGACAGAGCACAGGAGAAGGCCATGTTAAGGGCTTGTTTCAGGCTACTGAATCAGAAATACTGAGCATATACTGGAATATATATACTGGAATACTGGAATAATTTACTCAGCCTGCAACATAGGGTGAAGGAAGCAAGTGGATTTTGCATCATTATGGGGGCTTCAGATCTGGAACACAGACTACGACAGCCAGTACCAAAACTGTCTTAAAATCACAGATAAAATATTTATATCCCTAGTAAGTGTGTCAACAATAATGCCTATATGATACGGGGATTAATTTTGAGATATGGATCACTGGTGAACAAGAGATCATATAATCTACCAACACTTCGAAGATTAAAAAGTCCAGGTATCTTCTTGTACCTAACATTCATTTAAAAACCACCTAAAATTCCCTCTGGCCTCCTGATACCTCCATTTTTAGTAACCTGAAAGACTAGGGAAAATCCAGAGGACTGGAAGAGATTCAAGATTAATCAAAATCCCCCAGATACAAGTAATTGAAGACTTGGGAGATAGATACATCTCTGGCAAGATAACTGAGAAGCTGGTGTGTGGTGAAGGTAACTGATGCCATTCATTAGAGTTTTGTGGGAAACTGACCTTGTAAACAACTCACCTCCATTCTTTGAAGGAATTAGAGGTTTAATAGCTTGTGCAAGTGTCATGCATGTACAGTTTTACTACGGGCTTCTCAAAGAGTTGCTTTAAGCCACACATGAGCTGCTACTTGAAAGCTGCCCTTCCACCAGTTCTTGATGTATGTTCTCACTCCCAGGCTGGTCTCCAACAGGATCAGCTTGGTTCTCTGCTAACAGGATGCCTGTAAAAATGCTGGCACAGGCAAAACCACTTTTGGGAACAGCTCAAAATTAAGTTGGCCTACGGGTATTATGCAAGTATATTACTGATGACGCTTGACATTTTTATTAGAAAATAAAGCTTTCTTAAATGGAGCACATAAAAAATGAATGATGTCATCAAATAACATGACAAAAAAGTAACAATTGGTGGTGGAATCACTCCCAAATGGGAACTGCATCTGTGACCTACATTATTCAGCATTTTTAGAATTTTCTTCTAGCATTAATAGAATGTTTACATTGATCTGTGTAAACAATTTAACATCCCACCAATTCCTCTTCCTCCATCCTAATTTTCATATATCAGAAAATTACTCTCTGGCTGGAAAACCACTACCTTTAACCTTCTTTGCTTACAGACTATAGCATAAATAAACATCTTAACTGATTAATTTCTGATTTTAAGATCAATGTAGTCACTGAAAAAAAGATTTAGAAAGAAAACAAAATACTTCAATGTGCAAAATCATACTTCTTTAAAAACTTACAAAACAAATTTTAACAGTACAAACTTGACCAAACAGTATTTGGGTACACATGAAGTGAGCTCACCTTCTGCCACCTAGCTGGGTGGGTGGGATACAAGCTAATTCAACATCATTCCAGTTGAATCCAAGAGTGGAGAAAGAATAAATGATTGGCAAATTGAGGAAAACCTAGAAGCAGTATGGCTTTTTCTGGAAATTGGTTGCTCAACCATGGTTCAGTTCCTCCTATCACATTCAGTGGTACACTACCTCCAATATTTCATAAGGAAAGAATGAATTTTGATCACCCAGCCCTGGACCTAGTTTTTGGACCACAGTAAATTCATTCCTCTTTAATGTCAATATAACATCAAAGGACTACAACGGAACAGGACTTGTATTTTTCCATGTTCTACTGGCTCCCATCAATCTCTTGCTGAAACCATAAACACAATTTTGAAGTTTTCTTTCTATCAAATACCATATATAAAATTATTAGCGAATTATTTGTGTGCTTATTGCAAGGCTATTACTAAAAACCTCCTTGATTATGCACTAGGAGACAATGCAAGAGTGTTACTGCAACACATTTACTCATAACTGCTTTGGATTGCCCCAAATCTTTTAACTTAAAAGAAAAATTTTTCTTCTGCTTTTATCAAATCTGAGCCAGGAGCAGATTCAATGTAATTCAATACTGAATATCCTATAAAATGTTAACAAGTGGGTATAGTGTTATATTATTTTTAAAAAAATAAATATTTTTAAATTGTCTATATTTTTCTCATCTTTCTAGTGATGGAATTGAAGCTACTGTTCTCAGTGAAGTCATTGTTCTTACAGAAAACAACATGTGTGTTGACATATGAGGTATTTGTTTGGGATCCACCTATAAAGCATATCAAATTCCAGAGTAATAGCTTTATCTACAATGCAAAATTACAGGTGATATCAGAGAGATGGAACTACTGTCTCCCTACATAAAGGGAATCTCCCCTTTCAACAAAAGTTTCCTGTACTACAAGTCGTTCAGATCCTGAGTTCTTGCTGAAGCATGCTTTGTTGATAAGGATAATCTTACCAACACTATAATCCCAGGGAAGAACACAGCTGTCACAAGAGACCTATTACATCAAAATTAAAACCTTGTAGCTGGTTTTCAATCATGACTGATGAGTCCTAATCTTGGTCTTGCTGCTCACCAGTTTGCTCTTGGCAGTAGGTTTAGCAGAGCATAGCGGAAAGATGAGTGTAAAGTAACTGCAGACTCTTCTAGAGAGAATTTTTTGACACCTGCTTTCTTGTGGAGGCTCCTATTCTTTGGTCAAACACAACTGCTCTGTTTCACAAGGGGAGTCATCTAACAGTTACAGTTCTGCATCTTGTCTTTCAATGGAAATTAAATTCCAGTTTTATATTCCCTGGATGTTTTGTGGCAGTTTCATGGAAAATAACTCTCTTGCTGGTCTCATCCTGCCACCACCTGCTTTGTCTCCATAAAGCCACCCATCTTGTATATTCCTATATTTACAGAGCTTTGCCTACCTTCAATTTCAACCACCCCAAAATGAAAGGGTCTACCCCCTCAGGAAAGAAATTATCAGCATTTACAGTGCCCAGTCTCCAGATTTTCCTTTACAGCCTCATCAAATACAAGTAAATTAATTTCCACTTGAGTCTGATTGAGCATTTGGAAATTAGGCACTATCTCTGACCAAGCATCCTTGCTCAGCTTAGTTCCCAGAAGTGTGGCAGGTAAAAGCTGGAATACTAAAATCAGATAATCATAGAATGGTTTACTTTAGAAGGGACCCTAAAAATCATCTTGTTCCAACCAGACGTGCCATGGGCAAGAACATCTTCCCCTAGGTTGCTCAATGCCCCATCCAGCCAGACCTTAAACACTGCCAGGAATAGAGCACCCACAGCTTCTCTGGGCAACCTGGTCCAGTGTCTCAGCACTCACACAGTAAAAAAAAAAAACCTGCTCTCTTTCAGTTTAAAGCCATTCCCCCTTGTCTGGTTACTACATATCTGAATCCCTCTCCATCTCTCTCTAGATACTGGAAGGCTGCCATGAGGTCTCCCAGGAGCTCTCTTCCTCAGGGTCATNGGTTGCTCAATGCCCCATCCAGCCAGACCTTAAACACTGCCAGGAATAGAGCACCCACAGCTTCTCTGGGCAACCTGGTCCAGTGTCTCAGCACTCACACAGTAAAAAAAAAAAACCTGCTCTCTTTCAGTTTAAAGCCATTCCCCCTTGTCTGGTTACTACATATCTGAATCCCTCTCCATCTCTCTCTAGATACTGGAAGGCTGCCATGAGGTCTCCCAGGAGCTCTCTTCCTCAGGGTCATCAATCCCAATTCTCTCAGCCTGTCTTCACAGGTGAAATGCTCCAGCCCTCTGATCATCTCTGTGGTCCTCCTCGAGACCCAACGCGTCCCTGTCTTTACTATACCGAGGACCCCAGAGCTGGATGCAGTCCTCCAGGTGTAAGACATCACCTGGAGCTGAGTACAGGGGCAGAATCACCTCCCTCACCCTGCCGGCCACCCTTTTTGTGATGCAGCCCAGGATATCGTTGGCTTTCTGACCTGCGAGTCCACGTGGTTGACTGCATGAAGAGGGTGTACAAGGAGCATGATCTGGGTTCAGTGCTGGTACCCTGCCTGGAGGTAGAATACGGCAAGCACCCAACACCTACACTGATCCCTCTTCTCCGTCATTTAACGTTTCCAAACGTCAACACTGCGAAGTCTCAAATTCAGAAGGAAAGGGCCTCTGAGAACGGATAGCTACGGCAGCACGGGGGTGCTGGAACGCCACCGGACCCTTCCCCGCCGCTGGCTCTCCAACGGGCTACACAGCCTCCCTCGTCACCCTTCGTCCCGTCCCGTCCCGTCCCGTCCCGTCCCGTCCCGTCCCGTCCCGTCCCGTCCGCTCACCTGCCCGCGGCGGCAGCGCCGTCCCCCGAACCCTGTGGATGAGGCCCCGTTCCCGGGATAAACGCGCTACCGCCCCCGCGCCCGGGACGAGGAGGCGGGGCTGGGCCTGGCAGCCCGAGTGGGCTCGGCGCCCAAATCTCCATTTTTGATTCTAAAAATCCCGGGACGGGCGCCGAGGCTACTGCCCGGGCGATCCGGGGTGGAGGTGTCGCTTCCCATTGCAATGAGACGGGGGACGCGCGGAGCATTCGGTGCCGTTCCCTGCCTGGAAGGAAAGCCTCCCCGGGGCGTTCTTCCATTCAATTTACGTGTACGTTGATCAAGGAAACTTTCAGGCAGTCTCATTGACTGCTTAGTTAAGAACATGTAATGGTCTTCCAAAGGAAAGAATCTCTTTCAAAAGCTTAGTAGAACTGTGTGTCACATAGACTTGGGGTATAGCTAAAGTAGAATGGAGGTAGACCGTGTTACTATGGCTAAATTAAGCAGAGGAAGCCTGAAACATAATAAATACCTTTATGTTGCACACTTGTTCATCCTATGCCTTATGTGACAGAAGTCTTACTTAGACTGATAATAGTAATAGATCCCATTTCTAAAGTTCAGAAAATTATTAATCCAATCTGTTTGACAGTTGATAGAATTTCATTGATTTGATTTTATTCAGAACAAGAAATTGAGGAATAACAATGACTTGCAAATGAAGCGGAGTGGAACCTAAAATCTAATTTCCCAGATGAAAGAAAGGAAAAATAAAGTATATATGATTATGGTCAACTCCTTAAGAATTAAAAGGATTCTGAGAGAGAATGTAGTGTTTGTCTCTTCCAGGATGCAGCATACAGATTCAGAACTTTAAAAAATCCAGAACAAAGGCACAATTGTCCACCAGCTGCTGTTCCCAGTGTGACACTGCTTCACAAAATGTTCACCCAAGTTTGAAAATGCCCCACACATTAAGTGAGAACATTCAGTAACACTGCAGAGAGGATTGTAACAATTGTCCAGTAGGATTTATTCCCAAAGAGGATTCTTCAGCATCAAGACTCCCTTTAAATTTTCAAGTCTTGCTTCAGTAGACACAAGCATATTAGCTTGCCACCTGCTCTTCAAAAGACTCAGGATGCAGTGCTCCAGTCTGAGCAACTCCTCTTAAGTTCCACATTCATCCCAGTTGCAGCCCTTGCATGGCTCCCATGAAAAAAAAATGCATGGCTGCATTTCTTCCAACATATGCACTGTGATATAGCTGTGGTTCAAGGGAAGTAGTTACAAACATGCAAAAAAACATCCATCAATGATTATTTCTGCTGGCTTCTGGCTACTATGGTTCAAGACAGACTTGTTCAATAGAAGTTTTTCTTGTGAGGGAAGAAAAGGCTTGATATTCCTTCCTTAGCATGAATCAGCAAATTGTTGGAAAAGTGTTTTGTAGTAGAGAGGTCAACAGAATGCAGATATACAGTGGCAAAAGTAGCTTAGATGATCAGTGCAGATGGAAAAAGTGTTGTACATAACATTTACTGGCTAACACCAAATATAGCTGAAATGGAGTATTTTGTTTTGTTCGCATGTGCATATATGCATATGCATATATTTCCTTGTATTTTCAAGATGGTGTACTATTGTGCAAAGAGTCTGGATACAAATGAAGAACAAAAAGTGCTGTTGAAGATGAGAAATAGAGTGAAATAACCATGGTAATATAGATACTGAAAAATGCTTTGGAATAAAGAGTATTGAATAGCATTGTAGAATAGAAAAAAAAATTGCATTGCTCTCTTNTTGATGCTTTTTCAGAGTATTTTTAGGACACTAGTGTGGGCCTATAGCTGTAGATTTGGATATGAAGAAATATTTCTAATGATATCCAAAACTACTCTGAGGAATTCATGTCATTATATGAAATCAGGAATTAGGCATTTGAATCTCAGGGATTGGGAAAATGTATTTAAAAGATGTAAAAATTTAACAGTCTGGAATTTTTAGATGAAACAATGGCCAAAAATTTTAGAAAGAAAATTCTCAATTACCTACAAGTACCTGGTGTACAATGTGTATTATCATGACTGTGTATTATAAAGATCCTGAGAGAAATGGAGCACAAAGTACTGATTGGTATAATAAACTGTGTCTTGTGAATCAGGACCATATGTTAAACTTCAGCTAAAAATAAAAGTAGCGACCAAGGTGAGATAGAAATATAAAATTAATAGGGCTGAAAAAGTACTTTGCTCTAATTTTGAATTAAGGTAATGAGATGGAGAATTGGCAGCTTTATAATAAAGATGAAGGAGGAGACATTACAAAATGGGAATGAAAAATCAAGGTTCAGACATGGTAAGAATAGAATCAGCTAGTTTTCTCAACTATGCAAGAACAACATCTAGTAAACATAATTCCAGGACTGATAGTAAGGAATTTTTAGTAGCTTCGTGAATTTAAGAATATCATGTAACAGAAGAATAGCAAATATAATACCTGTATTTGAGAAAGAAAGAATAATTAGGGGTCTCCTGTATTCTGCACTGCACAGTGTGTTCCAGACCAATATGTGTTAAGGAAATAGGAATTCAAGATTTGGAGAAATGGTAATATCATGTTTTCTCTTTTAACTGTTAATCCCGCCAGGCAGTCCTGCCAATGGCATGAAGCTATGGAAAGGATAAGTGTAGCCATAGGGTTTATCTCAAAAGAGTTCTGGGTAGGATTAGTGAAGTGTTTACAGCTAACATAGAAGACATGACTGAGATATTCTTTGAAATATTGTATTTAATTCTATTTCCTCCTTGTTTATACAGGTTAATTTAGATTGAAACAAGGACAGACAAAAAAAGTCCAAAGAATAAGGCAGAGGCATGTGGCTCTTTTTAACCTAACAAAATGAAATTTCAAATGAGATATACCTGTTGCTGTTAAATAATTTTTGGGAGTAAAAAGATAAAGTAACTCAGTTAAAGGTCAGTCAAAGCACAGGATAAATGAGTTAATGGCAANATACAGTGGCAAAAGTAGATTAGATGATCAGTGCAGATGGAAAAAGTGTTGTACATAACATTTACTGGCTAACACCAAATATAGCTGAAATGGAGTATTTTGTTTTGTTCGCATGTGCATATATGCATATGCATATATTTCCTTGTATTTTCAAGATGGTGTACTATTGTGCAAAGAGTCTGGATACAAATGAAGAACAAAAAGTGCTGTTGAAGATGAGAAATAGAGTGAAATAACCATGGTAATATAGATACTGAAAAATGCTTTGGAATAAAGAGTATTGAATAGCATTGTAGAATAGAAAAAAAATTACATTGCTCTCTTTGCTTTTTTCTTCCCTTTTTTTTTTTCTTGAGAGTCATCCTGAAAAAAAGTGTTTGATGCTTTTTCAGAGTATTTTTAGGACACTAGTGTGGGCCTATAGCTGTAGATTTGGATATGAAGAAATATTTCTAATGATATCCAAAACTACTCTGAGGAATTCATGTCATTATATGAAATCAGGAATTAGGCATTTGAATCTCAGGGATTGGGAAAATGTATTTAAAAGATGTAAAAATTTAACAGTCTGGAATTTTTAGATGAAACAATGGCCAAAAATTTTAGAAAGAAAATTCTCAATTACCTACAAGTACCTGGTGTACAATGTGTATTATCATGACTGTGTATTATAAAGATCCTGAGAGAAATGGAGCACAAAGTACTGATTGGTATAATAAACTGTGTCTTGTGAATCAGGACCATATGTTAAACTTCAGCTAAAAATAAAAGTAGCGACCAAGGTGAGATAGAAATATAAAATTAATAGGGCTGAAAAAGTACTTTGCTCTAATTTTGAATTAAGGTAATGAGATGGAGAATTGGCAGCTTTATAATAAAGATGAAGGAGGAGACATTACAAAATGGGAATGAAAAATCAAGGTTCAGACATGGTAAGAATAGAATCAGCTAGTTTTCTCAACTATGCAAGAACAACATCTAGTAAACATAATTCCAGGACTGATAGTAAGGAATTTTTAGTAGCTTCGTGAATTTAAGAATATCATGTAACAGAAGAATAGCAAATATAATACCTGTATTTGAGAAAGAAAGAATAATTAGGGGTCTCCTGTATTCTGCACTGCACAGTGTGTTCCAGACCAATATGTGTTAAGGAAATAGGAATTCAAGATTTGGAGAAATGGTAATATCATGTTTTCTCTTTTAACTGTTAATCCCGCCAGGCAGTCCTGCCAATGGCATGAAGCTATGGAAAGGATAAGTGTAGCCATAGGGTTTATCTCAAAAGAGTTCTGGGTAGGATTAGTGAAGTGTTTACAGCTAACATAGAAGACATGACTGAGATATTCTTTGAAATATTGTATTTAATTCTATTTCCTCCTTGTTTATACAGGTTAATTTAGATTGAAACAAGGACAGACAAAAAAAGTCCAAAGAATAAGGCAGAGGCATGTGGCTCTTTTTAACCTAACAAAATGAAATTTCAAATGAGATATACCTGTTGCTGTTAAATAATTTTTGGGAGTAAAAAGATAAAGTAACTCAGTTAAAGGTCAGTCAAAGCACAGGATAAATGAGTTAATGGCAATATAACTTTAGCTTGTTTTATATTCCAGTAAGTTTTCCAGAAAGAAAAACAGATGTTCTGAATTTGTTTATGAGAGAAGTAATACAGTTTTTACTGCTATTTGGAAGTTGAAATACATAGATTACACAGTTTGGCAGTCCCAGTCTGGTGTTGCTTGCATGAGACTGCAGGTGAGTTGTACTTGGAACTGGCTCCCTTTCATCAAGCAGAATATGGAATGATTCATTCATTCATCAGCTGGTCACAAGTAGTATCCACCAGGGCTCAGTCCTTTTTAATGTCTTTAATGACACCCTGGATGAGGGGATCAAATGCCCCCTCAGTCAGTCCTCAGATGATACTAAGATGTGAGGGAGTGTTGATCTGCTGGAGGGTTGGAAGGCTCTACAGAGGGATCTGAATGATTGCAAGAAGCAAACAGCATGAGGTTCAACAAGGCCAAGTATCGGGTCCTATACCCTGGTCACAACAACCCCATGCAGTGCTACAGGCTGGAGGCAAAGTGGTGGAAAGTCTGCCTGGTGGAAAAGGACCTGATGGTACTGGTCAATCAATAGCTGCTGAACATGAGCCAGCAGTGTGACCAGGTGGCCAAGAAGGCCAGTGGCATTCTGGCTTGTATCAGGAATAGTGTGGCCAGCCTGACCAGAGCAGGGATTGTCCCCCTGTACTCAGGATCAGTGAAGCCACACCTTGAATCCTGTGATCCCTCTTCTCCCGAGTAACATGCAAGATGAAATGGTCTCAAGTTGTGCCAGGAGGTTTAGAATAGATATTAGAGAAAATTTCTTCACTGAAAGGTTACTCAAGTATTGAAACAGGCTGCCCAAGGCAGTGGTGGTGTCACCATCTCCAGAGGTATTTAAAAGACACATAAACATGGTGCACAGGGACATTGTTCAGTGGTATATTCAACAGTGTTAGGTAAATAATTGGGCTCAGTCATAAAGGTCTTTATTAACCTAAATTATTGTGATTCTATGTTTAACATAACGTGATTATTTGTATCTGGAGGATGTAAAGTTTCTTACTAAAAGAAACTGATTATTTGGTTTTGGTTCTAAAAGAGTGTCTCAGTCTTGTCTCATGTGTCTTAATACTTGCTTGGGTATAAATACCAGGACCTAAACAGGATTAGCAACTGACCTTTTTCTGGAGCAAGTGGAGGCATTTGTGTGTCCCTTAGGACTGGATCTTCAGCCAGTAATGTTGTGGAGTGATGGGAAGAAATGACTCTGTTAAAGTTCTCAAATCTCAATAAGCTGAATTTGAACCCTTTTTTTTCCTGAATTTATATTCCAGACATATCAATGACTGATGTTAAAGTGTGAGAATCAGGATAGTACCTTAGCTGTGGGATTTTTTGTAGGCAGGCTTGGAAGCTGTAAAGGTGAGAGCCAGGACAAAGAATAATTATTTTTTATTTTTTTAGAAGAGTTGTTTCACTGATGAAAATAAAGAAAAGGAGCTTTTTCTTTAGATCCTGAAAGAAACATCCCCCAACAGCATTCTTTGAAAGCTGTGAGAAGGATTGAATTTGCTGACTGTAGATGGTGTAAGGATTGGTGTAAGGAAATGACACTGTCCATTCCCAGCTATTTTACATAATATGGCTCCTGCAGAAGATTGCTCAGGCAACGAAATATGGACATTAAGTGTGAAAACTTGTTCTGTTTTTGCCTAAGTAAAATTGACAGTGTCAACTCAAACTCTGACAAGACTGAGGGCTCAACCTTACTCTGTGTTTGCAAATATCGTGACTGTCTTGGAAGAGAACATGAAGTCACTTGACATTAAGTTTTAGTGGCCTAAAAACTAACTCAGTTCATTTGCCCTGAAGCAGAAGATGTTGATCTGAACAACAGCACATAGCACTTACTCCTATCTGCAGGAAGAGCTCCTTGGTTCAATACCTCTGTGTAACACATCCCTCTGACATAGGCAAGATGATGAGAGCCAAGGCTATTTTGTTGTTCAAGTCTCCCCATCTCTTTTTCATATCCTCGATTTTGTTCTTCTCTTTCAAAGCTGTCATTGTAGGGCAGCTGGGTCCAGCTGGTTCAGCACCTGACTGGCAGGAACAGTAGTTGTCAGCCCACAAAGGTGGAAACTCCTAAGTATTGAAGCTGGAGTTTGCCACTTGACAGAAGGGTCACCTTCACTATACCTTCATTTTCATCTGTCTTCTTGTCATGCATACTTTACTAATGGTTTCAGTAGATCATTTCCTGATAGCAGAGATGTTACATAATGTCAGGAATTTTTGAGTCTCTTCCAATTTATAAAGAAACATGGTGTCTAACAGGTATTGCTGTCTCTCTTTTCTCTATATCCTAATATTTTGAAAGTGTCCTTTGCATTATTTTCCAGTATAACTCCACTCTACTGATATTCATATAATTTTTCCTTTCTTTTTTATCTAATCTCAGTCTTCATTATTCTTACTCCTTATTTTTTCACAGCACCAGTTCTTAGGCTGAGATTCTCTCTCTCCTTTCCAAGTCTCTTTTTCCAAGACTCTTTTTCTATTCTCAGCATTCATCCATCTCACTTGAACAAACTCTGCCTTGTCTCCATCACTTTTGTTCCTAGTTTCTTTGCCCAGTGTCACCAATGAAAGCTTCCCTCTCTGATTAGATGCACCCTTTCCAGCATCCCTTCATTGACTGAAAACTCAATTTCCACAGCCTCATTACCTGGAAATGACACTGTCCATTCCCAGCTGTTTTACATAATATGGCTCCTGCAGGAAAAAAAAAAAACAAAAACCAAAGACTGTTCCCCAGTTTCTTACCCACCTTCACATCTGTACAGCCCCACTGATGTTTCATAACCTCCACCTTCCCTTCGCACAACCTTCTCTACTCTCTTGCATTTCTCTTTCCCTCCAATCTTCTGGAATTCAGCAGTGGCCATATAATTTCATTGCCTGCGCTGATAGCCTTGAGCCATTTATGTGCCTAGAAGTAGGAGAAAGAGGGTGAGTTTTTCTGTTTAGTTATAGTTGTAGTTTGATTAATGCTGTACACATTGAGAGAAATCCAGCATATAGAGAGGACAGGGTCTTTNCGGGGTCTTCAGAACAGGCTAATTGATGGTCCCATTGCTCCTGACTTATTTTGCACCACTTCAAGCATTATAAACTGCATTCACCAAGTCTCAATTCGCCAAATTCACTGAATCCCAAAATAAGCATTGTAATATAATTCAGGTCCTGATTATCAAAAGGTTAGGTGGCTTTGCTCTAGTCATTACTTCAGTTAAATACTGTAATAATAGCATTCTTTGTATTGCAAACAGTTGAGTGGGTGTATATGTAGCAATTGCCTAAGTAGGTAGAATCTACACAGATGAAAATGAAGTAAATGAGTTGTAATACCAAGTGTGGGTGACATGCCTCCCTTTATACACCCTTTCAGCTTGCCTGCACAGGGTGTATACACCAAACAGAGCAGCCTTCTGAAGGGCTGNACCCCCCTGTCGTTGAGATATTAAAAGGTGACACTCTTTTTGAACATAGGCATACTACATTTTTTCATGCATCATAGTAGGTCAGCATAGATCCAGACCAGAAATACATCTGGTGATTTCCCTCCACTCACTCGAGTGTCATAGTTGGTAGCCTTCGAGTCAATGGCTTAAAGCTCAAAAAGCAGTAGCTAAAGTAACAAAGAGCAATATATAGTTCATAGGATAGAAATACTTATAATTTGGCTCTAGACCATGACAATTGTGTCACAACCTGCTGTCATAAATTTAAGAGAAGAGTCAGGAAGGAACAATTCATACCAAATACAAACAGAAGTTCAGAAACATATGCAGTAGTTT